>MU789379.1:263912-275900 GCA_026770625.1 Nicotiana glauca
CAGTGAAGGATTGGCCTAGACCCACGACCCCGACGGAGATTCATAGTTTCTTGTGTTTAGCAGGGTATTATCGGAGGTTTGTGGAGGGATTCTCGACCCTCGCCTCCCCATTGACTAAATTGACCCAGAAAGCAGCTACGTTCCAATGGTCTGACGCTTGTGCGAAAAGTTTTTAGGAACTGAAGTCAAGATTGACCTCGGCGCCAATATTGGCATTGCCAGAAGGCTCGAAATGATTTGTGGTTTATTGCGATGCCTCTAGGGTTGGTTTGGGATGTGTGTTGATGCAACATGGGAAGGTTATAGCGTGTGCTTTGAGACAGCTCAAGAATCACGAGAAGAATTATCCGACACATGATTTGGAGCTTGTAGCAGTTGTGTTTGCTTTGAAAATATGGCGGCATTATCTTTATGGGGTCCAGGTGGATGTGTTATCAGACCACAAGAGTCTCCAGTATTTGTTCAAGCAGAAGGAACTAAATTTAAGGCAGCGACGGTGGTTATAATTGCTCAAGGATTATGATATGAACATTTTGTACCATCCAGGGAAGGCAAACGTGGTGGCCGACGCTCTCAATCGAAAATCTATGGGTAGTTTGGCTCATTTGGGGGTGGATCACAAGCCCTTGGCTCGGGAGATTTACCAACTGGCCAGTTTAGGAGTTTGCTTAACAACATCAGACTAGCGGAATGTTGTGGTGCATAATAGAGCAGAATCGTCTCTCGTAGCGGAGGTCAAGGAAAAGCAGTTTATGGATCCAGCATTGGCTCAGATGAAGGAAGTATTTTTGAATAACAAGACTTCGGCATTTTCACTCGACGATAAGGATGGGGTACTACAGTGTCAAGGTAGGCTATGTGTCCCGGATGTGGATAAGCTTCGGGAGAGGGTGATGGCGGAGTCTCATAATTCTAGGTATTCCGTGCACCCAGGTTCTACAAAAATGTATCATGGTCTCAAGGAGATATATTGGTGGAACGGTATGAAAAGGGATGTGGTAAACTTTGTATCTAAATGTCCGAATTGTCAGCAAGTGAAGGCTGAGCATCAGCGGCCTGGTGGGTTAACTCAGCTTATGGAAATACCAATGTCTTAATGGGAGATGATCAACATGGATTTTGTGGTAGGGTTACCTCGCACTCAGCGCAAGTTTGACTCAATTTGGGTAATAGTGGATCGACTCACCAAATCAGCTCACTTCTTGCCAGTCAAGTCCACCGATACTGCAGAACAATATGCTAAGTTGTATATAAAGGAGATAGTAAGGCTTCATGGCACTCCACTTTCTATTATCTCGGATCGAGAGGCCTAGTTCACAACTAATTTTTGGAAGAAATTTCAGCAAGGTTTGGGTACTCAGGTGAATCTCAGCACAGCTTTCCATCCGCAGACCAAACAGAACTAGCACACCCGATTGCACATTCCAATTGTGCCATCCTTGTTCTTCACGAGCAGAACTAGCGCACCCGAGGTGACACACTAGGCCGAAAGAACCCTTTATCTAGGAGTTCCTGAAGCTGCTCCTTCAATTCTTTCAACTCCACTCGTGCCATACGATATGGCGACATAGAGATGGGCTGAGAGACCGGCACCAGGTCAATACCAAAATCAATATACCTGTCCGGTGGCATGCCCGGCAGGTCTGCAGGAAATACATCGAGAAAATCCCTCACAATTGGAATAGAATCAATACTAGGAGTCTTAGCTCCAACATCCCTTACAAAAGCTAGATATGACAGACAGCCTTTCCCAACCATATGCTAGGCCTTCAAGAAAGAAATCACCCTACTCGGAACATAATCAGTCACACCACGCCACTCGATCAGTGGTACACCCGGCATAGCCAAAGTGACTGTCTTAGCATGAAAGTCTAGAATAGCATAACAGGGAGATAACCAATCCATGACTATAATAATATAAAATTCCACCATGCTCAATTGAAATAGATCAACTCAGGTCTCCAGACCCCCACAACAACAATACATGACTGGTACACACGGTCCACAACAACATTGTCGCACACTGGGGTAGACACATGAACAGGTAAAGCAAGAAGCTTCCTCGGCGCACTCAAATAGTGAGCAAAATATGAGGACACATAAGAATAGGTGGAACCGAGATCAAATAATACTGAGGCACCTCTGTAGCAGACTGAAACAATACCTGTAATGACAGCATCTGAGGCATTGGCATTTGTCCTGCCCGTCATAGCATAAAATGAGCCTAGCCACCGCCTGATCGACCTCCCTCTCTGGGGCGACCCTTGCCTGCCTCATCTCTACCCCTAGCTGACTGCGCGAGTGGTGAAGTAACTGGAGCAGAAGTCAAGGGTTGAACCCTCTACTGATGCTGACTGTCATGGAGTCGAGGACACTGTCTCCTCATGTGACCAAACTCTTGTAATCACAACAAAATACCCGGTGTTGGAGATGGGGACTGAAGGGAACCCCTCGCACCTGAGTGACTGGAAGATGCACCCGATGCAGAAGAACCCTAAGTTGATGGATCACGAGATGAACTCTGAGATAGGAGGGCAGTAAGTGTAGGCTGGCCCTGTTGAGACCCATAATGACCACGTCCTGAAAATACCCTACGATACACTGGACGGGCCGACTGAGCAGGCCTGAAAGAACGACCTCTACCTTGCTGGAATTGGCCCTTCGAAGGAGCACCACTATAATTCCCCGATCTACAAGGCCTTTTGTCCTTCATCTCTTCTCGCTCTCGACGACGAACTTACTTGATCTCATGAGCAATATGCACCACCTCCTCAAATGTAGCACCCAATACTCTCTCTCTAGTCATCAGAATACGAAGATGGTAGATAAGGCCATCCACAAACCTCCTGATCCTCTCAAGGTCCGACAGAATCATCCAGGTGGCATGACGAGCCAACTCCAAAAACCTCATCTCGTACTGAGTCACGGTCATATTTCCCTGGGTCAATCACTCGAACTACCTATGTAGCTCTTCTCTACAGGACTGTGGAACACACTTCTCCAAGAAGAGAGTGGATAACTCCTGCCAAGTAAGGGGCGCTGCACCAACAGGCCTACTCCTCTCAGATGCCTCCCACCAAGTGAAGGCATCCCTAGTAAACTGAAAGGTGGTAAAGGCCACACTGCTAGACTCAAGAATCCCCACTGTACAGAGCATCCGCTGGCACCTGTCAAGAAAACCCTAGGCATCCTCGCCCTCAGCACCACTGAATGTCGGAGGTTGGAGCCTACCAAACCTCTCAATACGATGCTGCTCATCCTCCATCATAGCTGGAGCCCTGCACTTCTGCACTAGTGAAACCAGCTGAGCTGGAGGTGACTCTAGCGTCTGTAGTCCCTGCACTACCTGTTCTGGTGTGCAAGCAACGGGGGTTTGATTGCCTCCCCCAGCCTGCGAAGTAGCTGCTCCTATGGTGGCTGAAACTGCCTGAGCCAGGCCAGTGCAAACTGTTAAAATTTGAGTGAAAGCCTCCTGAAGGCCCGAGATCACGATGGGCACAGCTGGTGCCTGAGCTGGTACTGATAGAGTCTGATCCGGAACTGGGGCAGCTGGTGGATCAACAGATGTTGCACTCAGTATTCTGCCTCTACCACGACCACGACCTCGTCCACGACCGCGTCCAAGGCCTCTGGTGGTCTCAGTGGGTGGCACTAGTGGTCGTCCACCTCGTCCGGTTGCTCATGTCCTCACCATCTATGAGAGAATAGAATAATAGAAGTTTAGTTCTCGATCCAACAAAGTCGCACGACAAGAATTTCAAGAATATTAAGTTTTCCTAAAGGTTCCGCAACCTCCCGAGGACAAAATACAGACGTCTCCATACCAATCCACGAGACTCTATTGAACCGGCTCATGACTCATGAGACCTAGTAACCTAGGCTTTGATACCAACTTGTCACGACCCTAACACCGGTCTTGATGGCGCCCAACACAATGCTAGGAAAGCCCAACCAATTCAACACTCTTAATCCCTTTGTTTAAAATACAATACTGATTAACAAAATTAAATTACCAAACCACGATGAATAGAGGTTTGAAATAAAAGTGAAATGTGCAGAAACCAAAATAATAATAATCTCCAAAATGGCCCATCGATCCGGGGTCATGAGTTAAGAGCCTGTAGTACATGAGTTCAACAGTCTAATATAAGAGCAGTCTAAAAATTCAGAAAGGTAAAGAAAGATAGAGGGAGAAATCCGGTCTGCGGATGCCATGCAACTACCTCGATAACTCCGGTGAAATTTGAACTACAGAATAGCTCGAACTATGCCTCAGGAACACCTGGATATGCACACACGGTGCAACGAGTAATGTGAGTACTCCGACCCAGTGAGTAATAAAAATAAATAAATAGTGACAGTATGAAATCGCCTAAAAGCACTAAGTGTTCTATATCAAAGCATTAAGAACATTTAAACCACAAATAAAGAAGAAGTCAGGTGAAATTCCTTAAAAACCAGGTAGCTAAACAAGTATTAATCAAGTATAAAATCCGCTCCTTAATCATATTCTTCAATTATTTATTACTTTACCTCAGTACTCACTCATATACTTTTCACAATAATCGAAATCATAAATATACAGCTGCGGCGTGCAGCCCGATCCGTATATCGCTGTGGCGCACAACCCGATCTATAACAATAGTCGACTATGCTCACTAGGGGTGTATAGACTCCGGAGGGGTGGCGGCGTGCAGCCCGATCCATAACTTATAAAGCATCCTCACTATTGGGTTCTTAACTCCTCAGTCAATATAATCACAGCCTCTCGGGAATAATAATATAATATAGGGATCTTATCCCACATATTACTTTCATTTAGGATTAGCATTTCAACAACTGGTTCATATTGTGTTAAATAGTTAGAAGCATGACTGAGGGTATGATTTTTTTAACAAGTAAAGTGAGGATAATCAGTAAAAATACCCCTAAGGGTTTTACAGGTCGGCACAAGGCCCCAAACATGGCAACTAGCCCAAATCATAATGATAATATTAAAATCTCAGTCAAAAATATACAGCAAAATCATCAACGGGGATGGACCAAGTCACAGTCCCTAGTAGTAAAGGATCTCACGCTCATCATACAGCGTTTGTCTCACCTCAACATAGCTCTATGATGTACAAATCCGGGGTTTCAAACCCTCAGGGCATTATTTATAATCATTACTCACCTCAAGCCGACCAAACTCTAGATCGTTATGCCCTTGCCTCTCAAATCGACCTCCTCGCGCATCGAATTTGATCAGAACAACAACGATTAAGTTACAATATGCTAAGGAAACAATACCCAATCGAAAACAATAGAAAAATATCAAGAATTTCGAAATTAGCAAAACCCGAGCCCCAGGCCCAGTTCTCGAAATTTAGAAATTTTCACATTATTAGTCTCCTTATCTCCCCACGAATTTATACATATCAAAAACACCAGAATCGGAGTTCAATTGACCCTTCAAATCCTTAATTTTTGCTCTCTTAAGTTTAATCCCTAAACAGATATTTTTGTCCATAAATTCCTTAAATTTCCAGTCCTAATTCATTAAATAGCATCATAGAATCGTGTTTTGAGTAAAAAATCCTTACCTTATCGAAGTTATCTTGAAATCCCTCTTCAAAATTGCCCAAAAGTCCTCAATCCGAAGTTAGAAATGATAAAACCCTTCATAAATCGCGAAGGATAAATTACATACCTACTACCCAGGGGTTTTCGCATCTACAACCCCTCCACTACTTCTATGGTACCGCATTTGCGGTCTGCAGAAAATCATTAAAAGCCGAGAAGTCGCTTATGTGACTCTATTTCTGCATTTTCGGCTTCGCAGATGCGGCCACCTAGACCGCTTCTACAGAAAATCACAACTTGGCCCAAATTGCATCTGCGGTCCATCAGCCGCATATGCGCCACCGCAGGTGCGGTTTCCCACAGCATTTGTAGTTCTAGCCTTTCTCTTCCAAAACCACATCTGCAGTTATTCCCCCGCATGTGCGACACCGCACATGCAGTCCCCAAGCCGCAGGTGCGAAAATACCAGCAACAACAACTCTGAAATTGCCCAAGTTTAAAAATCTTCCCGTTAGCCATCTGAAATCACCCCGAGGCCCCCAAGACCTCAACCAAAATCACCAAATCCTCCTACAACATCATTCAAACTTTTTTCAATCATCAAAACACCTCAAACAACACCAAAACCATCAAATTACATCGAATTCAAGCCTAAGTCCTTCTAAAACTTTCGAAACACCCATTTGATCAAAAACCCAACCAGATCACCTCCAAATGACCTAAAATTTAACACAAACATCCTAAATCACCTAACGAAGCTACATAAACTCTCGTAATTCCATTCTGACCCCGGATCAAAATATCACCTATCAACCGAAAATCGCCAAAATACTAACTTCGCCAATTCAAGCCTAATTCTACACCAGACCTCCAAAATTACTTCCGATCACACTCCTAAGTCACAAATTATCCTGCGAAGCTAACCAAATCATCATAATTCATATCTAAGCCCTTTAACACATAAGTCAATATCCGGTTGACTTTTCCAAACTAAGCCTTTCTTAAAGAGACTAAGTGTTTCATTTCCTTCTGAAATCAATACAAACCAACTCGATCACGCAAGACACTGATAATGAAGCATAAAGAAACTGAAAATGGGGGAAACAAAATGGTGACTCATGAGATGACGAGTCGGGTCGTCACAATAATAATAGGATACTAAGCTCCAGAAAACACAAGGGTAGTGTCACGACCCTAGTTCACCAATTGTGAACACGTCATGACGGCACCTAGTCTTCACGACCAGGTAAGCCTAACACATTGCAGAAGTAATAACAATTGCAAAATTTAAAACTAAATGACATGAGTAATGTATACAGTTGCCACCTGGCACATACACTTTAATACCAAATACTGAAGTAACCTCCAAGACCCGTAAACCCACGGGCAACACAGGCTATAAGAAATCTTACACTGCTATAATCACCAGAATAGTCTAATACAAAGAAGGATCGAAATAAAATCTAATAACTATGGATAAAATGAGAAGGAGACTTTGCGGATCTGTGGACGTAGCAGATGTATACCCCAAGTCCCCAATACGCTCCCTGACAGCTACTGAAGGTACGCCTGCTCAG
The DNA here is from genome assembly GCA_026770625.1 of Nicotiana glauca. NCBI lineage: Eukaryota > Viridiplantae > Streptophyta > Magnoliopsida > Solanales > Solanaceae > Nicotiana > Nicotiana glauca. The sequence goes on from MU789379.1 coordinate 271,052, forward strand.
AAGCACCTGGATCTGCACATAAAAAACATGCGCAGAAGAGGCGTGAGTACACCACATCGTTACTCAGTAAGTGTCAAGCCTAATCTCGGTTAGGTAGTAACGAGGAAAGGACAGGGCCCTACTGAGACAGAAAACAATAGAATAGCAAGAGATTAACAGTATCGAAGTCTGATGAAAACTAATGAACACAATGATGTAATAAGACAGATCAATGAAATATAGTACTGCAAGACAAAGTAGAAACACAGAGTAAATACAGCAAAATTACAAGAATACCGACGAGGGTCTTCCAGGATACCGTCCTGTTGCCCTTTTCTCAACTGTCCAATGGAACTCCCGGGATACCATCCCATAGTCCAAATCTCATATCAATATCGAGAATCTCCCGGGATACCGTCCCGAAATCCAATCATCAGTGTGCAGGGGGATCTCCCGGCTTACCGTCCCGTAGTCCCAAAATAAAAGTGCAGGGGGATCTCCCGGGATACCATCCCGTAGTCCCAAAGTAAAATGCAGGGGGATCTCGCGGGAATCAAACTCGTGGTCCCAAAGTAAACAAACAAGGGGGAACTCCCGGAATCCTGCATCCGTAGTCCTTATGTAAATGCGCAACCAATATCAGAGAAATATTCTGAAATTTAAGTACAACAATACAAGGCATCAAAGAATACTGGCCTAACATGCTCCACGTAATCACAGTTAAGACAATTTAAACAAATAGGCAGCTTGGATCAATTAAACATGCTCTTCTACGCTAGCACAGGCTATAAAAGCAAGTAAAGTAAGGCAAATATGAGAGAGAATCCAAATCAAGTAATTAAGTAAAAATTCGGGTTTCAACAATTTTCTCAAGTACGCGCTCGGCACCTTACGTACAAGGCATTCAATTACCAATTATCACATCCTAAGGGACGAAGTCCACCACACAAGGTTAGGCAAGCCACTTACCTCGAACCGGTGCGAAATCAACTAGGGAACGATGCGCTTGCCACGAGTATCCGACTCTGAGTGGCCCAAATCTATTCAAACCAATTACATATTGTAAATAATATTGCAATTAACTGATTCCACTAATAAAATCAAAACTAGGGCGCAAAAATAGGTAAAATAACCAAAATGCCCCTCCATCCATCGTCTCGGAATCAAATAATTGTTATGTTTTCAGAAACCTCGTACTCTCACGAGTCTAACCATATAAAAATCTCAAAAATCGGAGGTCAACTGCCCCCTCAAAACTCAATAGTTAGGTCTAAGAAGTTTTACCCCAAACTAACCAATTTTTGATCCTTAATTCAAATTTAAAAGGTGGATTTAACTACTAAATGATGGAATATAACTAAAAAGGATCATAGAAATGTTACCCAATGATCTCCTCTTCAAAATCCTCCCAAAATCGCCCTTGCCCGAGCTCAAAATTGATTTTCAAACTTATGAAATTAAACCCTCGATATTTCCTATTTCTGCCCAGGCATTTCTGCTTCTGCGGACAAGGGACTTCTTCTGCGGTCCCGCTTAAGTGGCAAAATAACTGCTTCTGCAGTTTCTCATTAAAGGGGCAAAATTCCGCTTCTGCGGACACCTGACCGCTCCAACGGTCCCACTTCTGCGGAAAATATGACCGCTTCTGCGGTCTATGAGGGGAAGCCAAGCTTCCGCTTCTGCGGTACCCAGGTCGCTCCTGCGACTCCGCTTATGCAGCTTCAAAGCCGCTTCTGCGGTTCCCAAGCCGCAGAAGCGAAAATACCAGAACTTCTGCTGCTGCAACATTTTTCAACACAGAAATGCCCCGTTAAGCATCTGAAATCATCCCGAGGCCCCCGGGACCCCAACCAAAAACACCAATACCACCTAATACCTTATTCAAACTTGTACCAATCGTCAAAACACCTCAAACAACTCTGAAAACCCATCTAAATCAAGGATTCAATCCTAAGAACCTCAAATTCTAACCAGATACGCTTTCGATCAAAAACCTAACCAAACCTCATCCGAATGACCTGAAATTTTGCACACACATCCCAAATGACATGGAGGAGCTACAACAACTTCCAGAATTCAAATCCGACCCTCGGATCAAGAACTCACTATCGGACCGGAAACTTCAAAAATTCAAACTTCGGCATTTTAAGCCTAAAAGAGCTACGGACCTCCAAATAACATTCCAAACATGCTCCTCAACCCCGAAATCACCTAATGGAGCTAACGGAACAATCGGATTTCCATTCCGAGGTCATCTTCACACTGTTCCGAATACGGACCATTTTTCAACTCTTAAACTCTCATTTAGGGACTAAGTGTCCCAAAACACTCCGAATCCTAATACCGAACGTCCCGGCAAACCAAAATAGCAGAAATGAACTTAGGGAAAAGAGTTAATGGGGAATCGGGGCATAAATTCAAAAAACGACCGGCCGGGTCGTTACATCCTCCTACATTTAAAAATTCGTTCGTCCTCGAACGAGCATAGAGAACATACCTGAAGTAGCAAAAAGATGAGGGTACTGGCTACTCATATCCCGCTCGGTCTCCCAAGTCGCCTCCTAGGCCGGCAGATCCCACCACTAGACCTTCACTGAAACGATGTTCTTTGACATCAACTTTCTGATCTGCATATCCAAAATGGCCACTGGCTCCTCAACATTAGATAGATCCTTGTCCAGCTGGACTGAACTGAAATCCAACACGTGCGACGGGTCACCATGATATCTCTGGAGCATCGAAACATGAAATACTGGATGAACTCCAGCTAGGCTGGGAGGTAAGGCAAGCTCATAAGCAACCTCCCCAACTCGCCTCAATATCAAAAAAGGCCCAATAAATCTCGAACTCAGCTTCCCTTTCTTTCCAAACCTCATGACGCCCTTCATAGGCGAGACCCGAATCAAAAACCGCTCACCAACCATATATGCCACATCATTAGCCTTCTTGTCCGCATAACTCTTTTGTCTGGACTTGGCTGCACGGAGTCTGTCCTGAATTACTTTAACCTTCTCCATTGCATCCTGAACCCTCTCTGTACCCAATAACCTGGCCTCACCCGGCTCGAACTAACCCACTGGAGATCTACATCTCCTACCATATAAGGCCTCATACGGCGCCATCTCAATGTTGGACTGATAGCTGTTGTTATAAGCAAACTCCGTCAGTGGCAGGAAATGGTCCCATGACCCTCCAAACTCAATGACGCACGCTCGGAGCATATCCTCCAAAATCTGAATAGTGCGCTGGGATTGTCCGTCCGTCTGGGGGTGGAATGCCTTGCTCAACTCCACTCGAGTGCCTAACTCCCGCTGCACTTCTCTCCAGAACCGCGAGGTAAAAAGAGTGCCTCTGTCTGAGATGATAGAAACTGGAATACCATGCAACCGGACGATCTCCCTGATATAAATCTCCGCCAACCGCTCCGATGAATATATGGTACACACAGGTATGAAATGAGCGGAATTGGTCAGCCGGTCCACAATGACCCAAATAGAATCAAACTTCCTCACGGTCCGTGGGAGCCCAGATACGAAATCCATGGTGATACGCTCCCACTTCCACTCTAGGATCTCAATCTGCTGTAGTAAACCACCTGGACGCTGGTTCTCATACTTCACCTGCTGGCAGTTGAGGCATCTAAGCACGTAGTCAACTATATCATTCTTCATCCGCTTCTACCAGTAGTGCTGCCTCAAGTTCTGATACATCTTCGCGGCACTCGGATGGATGGAATACCGCGAGCTATGGGCCTCAGCTAGAATCAGCTCTCGAAGATCATCTACATTGGGCACACAAATCCTGCCCTGCATTCTTAACACTCCATCATCCCCGATGGTAACATCTCGGGCATTACCTTGCATAACTCTGTCCTGAAGGACAAGCAAATGAGGGTCATCAAACTACAGCTCCCTGATGCAATCAAATAGGGAAGACCGAGAAACCATACAAGCTAGAACCCGACTGGGCTCTGAAAGGTCCAATCTCACGAACTGCCTGGCTAAAGCCTGAACATCCATAACCATATGTGTCTCTGAGGCTGGTAGATATGCCAAACTCCCCAAACTCTCCGCCCGGAGACTCAAGGCATCGGAGACCACATTGGCCTTGCCCGGGTGATAAAGAACGGTAATATCATAATCCTTTATCAACTCTAACCATCTCCTCTGATGCATATTCAGGTCCTTCTGCTTAAGCAAGTGTTGTAAACTCCATTTGTCGGTGTAGATCTCAATGATGCCAGATTTTCAAGGCGTGAACAATGGCAGCTAACTCAAGATCGTGGACAGGGTAGTTCTTTTCATGCAACTTCAACTGTCGGGACGCGTAGGCAATCACCCTACCATCCTGCATCAATACCGCTCCAAGTCCAACCCATGAGGCATCACAATAAACTATATAAGACCCCAAACTGGTAGGCAACATCAAGATTGGGGCTGAAGTCAAAGCTGTTTTGAGCTTCTGGAAGCTCTCCTCACACTCCTCTGTCCACTGAAATGGGGCACCTTTCTGGGTCAATCTAGTCATAGGAGCCGCGATCAATGAGAACCCCTCCACAAAGCGACGGTAATAACCCGCCAATCCAAGGAAACTACGGATCTCAATAGCTGAAGAGGGCCTTGGCCAACTCTGTACGGCCTCCACCTTCTTCGGATCCACTCGAATGCCCTCACCCGACACCACGTGGCCTAGGAATGCCACAGAACTCAACCAGAACTCACATTTGGAGAACTTTGCATACAATCTCTTCTCCCTCAAAGTCTGAAGTACTACCCTCAGGTGCTGCTCATGATCTTCCCGACTCTGGGAATATACCAGAATATCATCAATAAAAATAATCACGAATGAATCAAGATATGGCCTGAATACG
>MU789379.1:276498-303562 GCA_026770625.1 Nicotiana glauca
AAAGGGTGTCAACACTGACATCTCTCACATAAGCTAAATAAGAAGCACACCCCTTCTCAACCATACATTGAGCTTTAAGGAAAGAAATAACCCTGCTGGGAGTATGATCTAAGGTACCACTCCACTCAATACGTAGAATACCTGGCATTGCCAGCATCACGGTCTTGGCATGACAATCAAGAATAGCATGATGGGGCGACAACCAGTCCATGCCCAGAATAGTAACCAAACACGACCTTACTCAATCAACCATACCGAGTAATAATAGATCAGCCCTGGTCTCAATACCATGAATAGTAACCAAACACGACCGGTACACGCGGTCCATAATAAGAGAATCTCCCACAGGAGTAGAAACATAAACGGGGGCACTCAAAGAATCCCGAGGCACACCCAAATGCGAAGCAAAATAAGAGGACACATACAAATAAGTGGAGCCGGGATCGAATAGAACCGATGCCTCTCTATGACAAACCAGAATAATACCTGCGATTACAGAATCGGAGGCAACCTCCTCGGTGCGAGCAGGAATGCAATATTATCTGGCCCGACCCCTCTCACGAGGGCGACCTCTTTCTCCCCGGCCTCCGCCCCTGGCAGGCTGGGCAGGTGGGGCAGTAGTGGGAGCTAGAATCATAGCCTGAGAACTCCGAGAAGCACGCTATGGCTGAGCAGTCTGTGAAGATGAACCCCTACCAAGTCTGGGGAAGTCCCTAACCACGTGATGTGTATCTCTACACTCGAAGAAAGCTCTGGGAGGACGTGGTGGCTGTGACTGACTGGAGCTAGGTCCGCTAGACTGACCTCTAGAAGTATCCCGTGCTGGAGGCGCGCTAGAAACTGGAGGCACATAATAAGGCTCCTGAGGTGTTGGTGGAGCTGGAGTACTACCAGCTGCTGGCAAGGCTGAATGAATAGGGCGACCAGAATAACTCCTACCATAACTTCTGGATGATGAAGTACGGGCAGCAGAGTAATGACCCGACTCTCGAGACCTCTTGGCCTCCCTCTCCCCTCGCTCCCTGGCGAGCATACCCTCAATCCGTCTAGCAATTCTCACTACCTGCTGGTAGGGAAAATCCATCTCTAACTCTCGGGCCATGCTAGACCAGATGGGCGGAATAAGACCCTGGATAAACCTCCGAACTCTCTCCCTAACTGTGGCGACCAACGCCGGTGCATGTTTGGCCAACCTGGTATAACGGATGGCATAGTCTGAGACTGTCATAGCACCCTGGCGCAAAAGCTCAAACTCCGCACGCCATGAATCCCTGAGGCTATGGGGAACAAACTCCCTCATAAACATGTCTGAGAACTGGGTCCAAGTCAGTGAGGCAGACTCGACTGGACTATCTAACTCATAAGTGCGCCACCAATCATAGGCGGCTCCCCGAAGCTGAAAGGCGGTGAAAGAAACCCCACTAGACTCCATTATGCCTATAGTACGAAAAATGCGATGAAACTACTCCAAGAATTCCAAGGCATGATCTGAAGCTAGGCCACTGAACAATGGGGGATCATATTTCTTGAACCTCTCTATCCTGCGCTGCTCGTCCTCTGAGATAGCTGACCCATCCCCGGGCTGTACTGGTGCTGCAGGCGGTATAGGAATAACCTCTGGAACCTGCTTCATCGGCACTTTCTACTCAGGAGTGCGGGCTGCGGGAGTCTGGGCCCCTCCCCCGGCCTGAGATGTGGCTGCAGCGAGGGGAAGCAACCCTGCCTAAGACAAGGTAGTGTACATGCTCATGAACTGAGCTAGGGTCTCCTGGAACGCTGGAGTAGTAGTAGCTGTAGTAGGTGTACCAGGTGCCTGTGCTCCAACTGGATCTGCTGGTGGTACCTCAGCGGCAGCGCGCGCGGGTGCTGTGGTTGCACCTCAGGCGCATCCTCGACCTCTACCCCGGCCCCGGCCTCTGATGGCGGCAGCAGGGGGCGCGGGTGCCTGGTCTTCTTGTGTAGCACGTGTCCTCACCATCTGTGATAGAATAGAAGACAGAAGTTTAGAATTGGTGTCAAAACATCACACGACAAGGAATTAAAAAGAGATGAAGATTTTCCTAAACAGTTACATAGCCTCTCGTAGATAAATACGGACGTCTCCGTACCGATCAGGGAGACTCTAATAAACCAGCCTGTGTCCCGTGACTCCTATGAACATAGATCTCTGATACCATCTTGTCACGACCCTAGTTCACCATTTGTGAATACGTCATGACGGCACCTAGTCTTCATGACCAGGTAAGCCTAACACATTGCGGAAGTAATAACAATTGCGAAATTTATAATCAAAACTAAATAACATGAGTAATGTATACAATTGCCTCCTGGCACATACACTTTAATGCCAAATAATGAAGTAACCTCCAAGACCCGGAAACCTACAGGCAACACAGGCTATAAGAAATCTTACACTGCTATAATCACCAGAATAGTCTAATACAAAGAAGGATCGAAATAACATCTAATAACTCTGGATAAAATGAGAAGGAGACTTTGCGGATCTGCGGACGTAGCAGATGTATACCTCAAGTCCCCAATACGCTCCCTGACAGCTACTGAAGGTACGCCTGCTCAGAAGCACCTGGATCTGCACATGAAAAACATGCGCAGAAGAAGCGTGAGTACACCACATCGTTACTCAGTAAGTGCCAAGCCTAACCTCGGTTGGGTACTGACGAGGAAAGGTTAGGGCCCTACTGAGACAGAAAAAATAAAATAGCAAGAGATTAACAGTATCGAAGTCTAATGAAAACTAATGAACACAACGATGTAATAAGACAGATCAATGAAATATAGTACTGCAAGACAAAACAGAAACACAGAGTAAATACAGCAAAATTACAAGAATACCGACGAGGGTCTTCTAGGATACCGTCCTATAGCCCTTTTCTGAACCGTCCAATGGAACTCCCGGGATACCATCTCGTAGTCCAAAACTCATATCAATATCAAGAATCTCCCGGGATACCGTCCCGAAATCCAATCATCAGTGTGCAGGGGGATCTTCCGGGATACCGTCCCGTAGTCCCAAAATAAAAGTGCAGGGGGATCTCCCGGGATACCGTCCCGTAGTCCCAAAGTAAAATGCAGGGGGATTTCCTAGGAATCAAACCCGTAGTCCCAAAGTAAAAAAACAAGGGGGAACTCCCGGATTCCCGCATCCGTAGTCCCAATGTAAATGCGTAACCAACATCAGAGAAATATTTAGAAATTTAAGTACAACAATAGAAGGCATCAAAGAATACTGTCCTAACATGCTCCACGTCATCACAGTTAAGACAATTCAAACAAATAGGAAGCTTGGATCAATTAAACATGCTCTTCTACGCTAGCACAGGCTATAAAAGCAAGTAAAGTAAGGCAAATATGAGAGAGAATCCAAATCAAGTAATTAAGTAAAAATTCGGATTTCAACAATTTGCTCAAGTACGTGCTCGCCACCTCACGTACAAGGCATTCAATTACCAATAATCACATCCTAAGGGATGAAGGCCCCCACACAAGGTTAGGCAAGCCACTTACCTCTAACCGATGCAAAATCAACTAGGGAACGATGCCCTTGCCATGAGTATCCGACTCCGAGTGGCCCAAATCTATTCAAACCATTTACGTATTTTAAATAATATTGCAATTAACTGATTCCACTAATAAAATCAAAACTAGGGCGCAAAAATAGGTAAAATGACCAAAACGCCCATCCAGCCATCGTCTCGGAAACAAATAATTTTTACGTTTTCAGAAACCTCGTACTCTCACGAGTCAAACCATATAAAAATCTCAGAAATCGGAGATCAAATGCCCCCTCAAAACCCAATAGTTAGGTCTAAGAAGTTTTACCCCAAACTAACCAAGTTTTTATCCTTAATTTGAATTTAAAAGGTGGATTTAACTACTAAATGATGGAATATAACTAAAAAGGATCATAGAAATGTTACCCAATGATCTCCTCTTCAAAGTCCTCCCAAAATCGCCCTTGCCCAAGCTCAAAATTGATTTTCAAACTTATGAAATTAAACCCTCGATATTTCCTATTTCTACCCAAGCATTTCCGCTTCTGCAGACAAGGGACCGCTTCTGCGGTCCCGCTTAAGCGGCAAAATAACCGCTTCTGCAGTTTCTCATTAAAGGGGAAAAATTTCGCTTCTGCGGACACCTGACTGCTTCTGCGGTCTAGGAGGGGATGCCAAGCTTCCGCTTCTGCGGTACCCAGGTCACTCCTGCGACTCCGCTTATGCAGCTTCAAAGCTGCTTCTGCGGCTCCACTTCTGCGATTCCCAAGCCGCATAAGCGAAAATACCAGAACTTCTGCTGCTACAACATTTTTCAACACAGAATTGCCCCGTTAAGCATCCGAAATCATCCAGAGGCCCCGGGGACCCCAACCAAAAATACCAATACCACCTAATACCCTATTAGAAAAAAAAAACCAATTCTCAAAACACCTCAAACAACTCTGAAATCCCGACTAAATAAAGGATTCAAGCCTAAGAACTTCAAATTATAACCAAATACGCTTTCGATCAAAAACCTAACCAAACCACGTCCGAATGACCTGAAATTTTGCACACACATCCCAAATGACATGGCGGAGCTACAGAAACTTCCGGAATTCAAATCTGACCCTCGGATCAAAAACTCACTATTGGACCGGAAACATCAAAAATTCAAACTTCGGCATTTTAAGCCTAAAAGAGCTACGGACCTCCAAATAACATTCCGAACACGATCCCAACCCCGAAATCACCTAACGGAGCTAACGGAACCATCGGATTTCACTTCCGAGGTCATCTTCACACTGTTTCTAATACGGACCATTTTTCAACTCTTAAACTCTCAATTAGGGACTAAGTGTCCCAAAACACTCCGAATCCTAATACCTAACATCCCGACAAACCAAAATAGCAGAAATGAACTTAGGGAAAGCAGTTAACTGGGAATAAGGGCGTAAATTCCAAAAACGACCGGCCGGGTCGTTACAGGTAGCTAAATAATTTTTTTGTAAAACTTTTACAACATATTCAATGACATCCCTAGTATTACATGTTAACAGACACTTAGGATCGGTGAAATGATAATTACCAATTTCAACTATAGACATTCTATATATATAACACAAAATTTTAAGAATGTATAATCTCACCTAGTAACTATTTCTTCAAGCATAAGTCTTGGTTTTAGTCGATAATATACATATTTATCCTTAAGTGCATTTAATCTATCAAATCTATTAGTTTCTAGAATTACACCAATAGCTCTTCTAACTAAAGTGATCTCATTTCTAAATAATTCGAGGTCATTCTTAAGAATTAGGTTATAAATATGACATGGACACCTCACATGAAATATTTCAAGGTGTGGTGTGCGTAGATGCAATCTTAATAGTGAAATAGCAGCATTTTTCTTAGAAACATTATTAAAGGACATACATAAAATGTTTTCTGAAAGATTCTAAAATATAGCAACTTCATGGATAGTACTACTTATAAATGCTTTAGTATGACTTCGATCTTCATTGTATTTAAAAGCAATAATAAATTTTCACATACCAAAATTATCATCTATCCGATGGTATGTGATAGTTCAATAATTATTATCATTAACAGCACGACCAATTCAAAAGTAAGAGAAAATCTACAAGAAAGAATGGAGAACAAATAACAAATATTTGTCTGATATTATCAAAAAGGCCTAAAGATATCAGCTCTACAACTACTTCTAGGAACACCTTTAAACAAAGGGTTATAAATTCTTTGAATATAAGTGACAAGATATGGTGAAGTAGCAAAGCTAAAAGGTAAACAACCTAACACAACCATTTTAGCTAATTCTTCCCGATCTTTCACTTTATCGTATTTACCCACTAAACCGCCAGTACCCGGGTTAAGTTTTTGTTGGCTAGATTCGTCTTCAGCAACCTATGCAATATGGTGGTTATCTATCATTTACCTATGAAGTTGATCCATTTTGTCACAGCCTAAAAGTCCAACTGTTCGTGATGGCACATAATCCAGCCTGTTAGGTAAGTTGTAATTAACCACTATCCAACTCAGTGAGATTTATTAAGAGAAGAAATGAAATTACAACTAATTTTATACAAAGAATTTCATAAGAATTGGTAGTACAAATCATGAGCTCCTAAAATTTAGATTTTTACAAGGCTGAACTGAAATAAGTACAACATATGTTTGAATGTAAATTAATAGAAACTAGATCTAATTTTACCAAGGACAAGTGGTAGCCACAATTGGAACACATGTACATCTTCATGTCCAGCTCCCTCCAAATGCAACAACATCAGCATCCAGCATATGCATGCAAGGTGCTGAAGTACAGAATGAGTACAACCAATCTCATGTACTCAATAAGTGTACAAACCTAACCTTAGGTTGAAAGTAGTGACGAGCTGAGACAAGGGTCAGAGTCCAACTCCAACAAACAACTACAGTTCATAATAATATAATAAAATTGGTACAGGAAAATAACTCTGAGATAAGGTGCTTAACTCTTTCAGTGTTAAGGAAAATAGGTACGCTTTTCATGTATAATAGTAAATCCCAAATCTTTCACCGAAAATATCTAAAAATATATGAGTAAGTTTGAAAACTGTGATTTTTCCCCAAAAACCTTTCAAGGGTAAATAAGAGTTTTCATTTTCAGATAGCATGAAGAAAGTACACTTCTATACCTACATGTCAATATGCAAGTGAAATCATGAATTAATGTCCCTAAAATCGGGTAGCCTGAGGAAATGCATCTCTATGCCGGTATCTCAAGTACGCATGTCACACGAAATGTACCGTAGTCATGATATCATGTACTCACACTCTCAGAGTACTCAATCTCTATGCAACATATTCTCACTCATCATGCTCGATACTTAACACAATTAGTCACCCAGTACAGTACAGGGCAGATCCAACCCAAACATAAAAAAATCCAGCGCAGATCTAGCCCAATAATAAATCAAGGTCAGAACCAGCTTAATGCAAATGAACCAGGGGATATCAAACCCAAATATGTAAATGAATCAGGGCAGATCCAACACAAATGTAAATAATTTCAAGTTATGGTGCCCAGTATGGTTGTGCAAAGTCCGGCGAGAAGATCTAATCCAAGCTCTATAATAAGACAAATCCTGGCATGAATCAATAAATCATGTTATGGCGTGGAACTCAATCCCATCAATACCTCTCACAATAGGCCCTCGACCTTACTCAATCACCAATCTCACCAGTCACTCGGTCTTACAACACTCATGCTAAGCAGCCCTAATCAATGATACAAGATGTGACAATATAAGATAATAGAGACTGAAATATGATATGTAAAGATCAATGTGACTGAGTACATAACTAAAATTAAGCAAATAACTCAATAGTAAAGAATAACCAATGTGGGTCCTAATAGTACCAGCAAATAACCTAAACATGATTTCTAGCATGAATCGCAGCTCAAATGCTCTAACACATAGATTACATAAAAAATGTTCAAATAAAAAAGCTACACAGTTCCATGGAATCGACTAAAATAGCAATTCACATGGTGCATGCCCACACGCCCGTCATCTAGCATTCATGTCACCTCCACATCACTCACATAACATGAAATTCAGAGTTTCATACCCTCATAACCAAGTTTAGAAGTATTATTTACCTCGATCAAGCGAAATCCAATATTGATCAAGACAAACGATACTCCTAAAATATCATCTCGCATGTACTAACCTTCGATCGACTTGAGACTATCCAAATACAACTCAAGAATATCAAATATGCCTAATGAAATAATTCTAACTGACAAAGGCTGAATCTTTAATCAAAACCCCAAAGTCAACCAAAAAGTCAAACTCGAGTCCACACCTCAGAAGCCGACAAAACTCATAAAATTCTACAACCCATTCAATAACGAGTTCGACCATACTAGTTTCACCCAAATCTGACTTCGAATCGAATGTTCAAAACTCAAAAAATCTTTTTATCAAGCTTTTGACAAAAACCATCAATTTACACTTTAAAATTCACAATCCAATTACCAAAAACGAAGATAGATTCATGAAAAATAACCAAAACCTAGTGCAAAACACTCACTCCAATCTATATAGTGAAAATCACCTCAAACATTGCCCAAATTCGAGCTCCCCAACTCAAAATATGACCAAATCAACAAATCCCCAACATTAAATATTTTTGTCCAGCCGTTCTCCTTCATTTTTTATGGCAAACAATCCCGAAACTTGCTTTTGATGCCTCTAGTGGATTTCTTGTGAAATTCCAGCCAACTTAGGCTTTTGAATCGCTCTATTTGACCTTATAATGAAGGATATAAGTTGTGTTCAGTATTTGAAAAAAGGTTAAATTTTTAAATACGAATTTAGTGTCAATTTCATAATTAATCTTAAAAAATCTAGCAACCCAATTCTTAGTAAAATGAATATATATTCCTCATACGATGTCGAAACTTGATGAATCCAGTTGTTAGGGTTCTAAAATTATGATACGGATCTAATGCTTCAATCAAAATATAAATTGGAGCTTATTTGTGTCACGACCCAAATTCCAAACCCGGTCGTGATGGCGCCTCTCGTGAAGACAAGGCCAGCCAACTAACCCAAATTGTCTCTTTAACAATTATTAGACATAAATGAATAGATAAATACAACTCAACGACAATAATTACCAGTATTTACAACCCAACACAACCCGGCGGGTTGTCACAAGTCACAAGCATCTAAAGAAAACCTGGACACAACTACAGGGCCAATAATATACAAGAAATAATTTCCAGAATTCTAAAGACAACGTCCGATGCCGCAACGCTGGCGGTCACCTTGCTCAGCTTCAATAGTAATACCTTTAATCGGCTAATAACCCTCTACTAGGTGAACAATACCTGCAACTGCACGCGAGGTGCATGGAGTAAAGTGAGTACTCCAACTCAGTGAATAATAAAAATAAATAATAACTGAGCAGCAAGAAATCAAGTAAGCCACTCCATTATGCTATATAGAGCAGTACAACCCTATGAGAAAACAGTAAAACCGTGAAACCTTTAGAAATGTTTTGGCTCAGTTCAAATCTCTTTCGAAAATAGTCTTTTCAATAAATACAAAAAGGGTTTCAAAATAGTTAGTGCTGATTAGCACATAAAATCCACCCCTCGGGCACAAATACCACAGTATAACAGGTAAAAGGCAAGAAGTATGCAAAATGAGCACGTAAAAGCTCACCCCTCGGGCAATATCTCAAACTGAAACAGCCCCTCGGGCTCACTCTCCACAACGCTCTCGGCCTCTCGGGCTCTCTCTCTCTCTCAAATCCCCCTCAGAAACAGTATCACATAATAATCGCTTCTGCGCGCAGCCCGATCCACATGTCGCTGCGGCGTGCAGCCCGATCCACGTATTACTGCGGCGTGCAGCCCGATCCATAGCTCGCTGCACCGTACATCCCGATCCATATGGGTACTCGCGCTTAGTGTGGGGATGCAGACTCCAGAGGGGCTCCTACAGCCCAAGCGCTATATCACTGCGGCGTGCAGCCCGATCCAATATATACATACTTCGGCGTGCAGTCCGATCCGTATAATATACTACTGCGGCGTGCAGTCCGATTCATATATAACCCTCACATCCAGGCACTAGGCCTCACATCCCTCAGTGTATCCTCACATCTGGCCCTCGGCCCCACTCAGTCAGAATATCATCACAAGCTACTCAGACACTAGTAAAACAGTAGTCCTCAGCCCAGAATATCATTTAAATTATCATTTAAGATTCAATCTGAGTAAAAATGGCTGAGTTGTAAAGTAGTGGAGAAACAGTATGACTGAGTTCAAGTAATAAGTCAAAACAGTGAGGAAAAACAGTGCAAATAATCCTCGAAGGGTTCAAATAATCGGTACAAAGTCCAAACATGGCAATCAACCCAAATTATGATGATAACAAGTAGTTTAAGTCAAATACGCGATAAAAATCAACAACTAGGACAAACCAAGTTACAATCCCTAACGGTGCTTTACCCCATGCTCATATCCGGCGTGCAAATCACCTTAATACAGCAAAGCACTATGATGTGCAAATACGGGGTTTCAAACCCTCAGGGTATCATTTACAAGTATTACTTACCTCGAACCGGTGAAATCTCTAGCTCGCGACGCCTTTACCCCTCGAATCGGCTTCCACGCACGTCGAATCTAACTAAAATCATAGCAAATACATTACAATATGCTAAGGGAACAATACCGAATCGAAAACAACCGAGAAATAGCAGAAATCTCAAAACTAGCAAAACCCGAGCCCCGGGCCCGCTTCTCAAAAATTTTCAAAACTCACATTACTAGATTCCTATTCTCGCCACGAGTCTATACATATCAAATTTACCAAAATCGGAGCTCAAATGCTCCCTCAAACTCTAGAATTTAATTGTTTTAAATTTCAAGCCCTAACCTCCATTTTTGACTTCTAATTTCCTTGATTTTTCACCCTTAATTCATATAATATCACATAGGATTTAGGTTTTAGGCTTAGAATTCCTTACCTCAATGAAGTCCCTTGATTCCATCTCCAAAATCGCACCAAAACCTCCAAGTCCGAAGTGAAAATATTAGGTTCTTTCAAAAATTTGCGAAGATGGAATTAAATATAACTGACCAGGCAATTCCACTTCTGCGGTATTAATGTCGCTTCTACGACCTCCGCATTTGCGGTCCGCGTCCGCTTCTGTAGACCTTTAGTTAAGGGCCTTGACCGCGTCTGCGGCCCAAATTTTGCACCAGTGGGACTGCCTATACGGTCCAAACTTCCGTTTCTGCGGAACCTGACATGGATCAATTTTCGCTTTTGCTTCTGCCCATCCACTTCCGCGATACCGCACCTGCGGTCCCAAAATTGCAGGCGCGAAAACACCAAATACTAGCAACCTTCAGCAACACACAAGTCCAATTTTCTTCCCGTTGGCCATCCGAAATCACCTCGAGGCCCCCGGGACCTCAACCAAAAAAAAAGATGTGTTCCAACACCTCATTCAAACTTGCTTGAATCATCAAGACACTATGGTTAACATAAAAAATCATCAAATTTCATCAAATCAGAGCTTAAGTTCTTCGAATTCTTTTGAAACTCGCATTCGATCAAAAACCCAACTGAACGATGTCCGAATGACCTGAAAATTTGCACACATATCCAAAATCACCCAACGAAGCTACAACAACTCTCGGAATTCCATTCCGACCCTCATATAAAAATCTCATCCTTTAACCGAAATTTGCCAAAATGCTAACTTCACCAATTCAAACCTAATTCTACACCGGACCTACAAAATCAATTCCGATCGCGCTCCTAAGTCACAAATCACCTCCCAAAGCTAACCGAATCACCAGAAATCACATCCGAGCCCTCAACTCAATAGTCAACATTCGGTTGACTTTTCCAACTTAAGCTTTCCTTAAAGAGACTAAGTATCTCATTTCTTATCAAAACCAATCCAAATCAACTCTAACACACCACATACCGATAATGATACATGAAGAAGCATGAAATGGGGGAAACTAAGCAATAACACATGAGACAACGGGTCGGGTCATCACATCCTCCCTATCTTAAACAAATGCTCGTCCTCGAGCGTACCCAGAGTTGTCCTAGAAGCCAACCAATAGCTAATTGACCTTACCAAGCATACACCCGGGATGATCCCACGTCACTCTATCTCATATAGGTACGACAACACAATATAGCTAAAATTTCACAATCAATCAAGACCATAAACCGTAGAACCACATTGCACTTTCCGAAATCATACCTAGAATAAACTCGAACCAGCTGTAATAACCCACACCTGCAGCCTCAGGTGAAATCATACAATATAAAACACAATCCAACACTTGAAACGATAACTTCTATTCTTGGCAGTTGCCCACAGCACCCGGATACCGGTAGAAAACCTCTTATCAACTAAAGCCTTATTCCAACGCCTTCATATACTGCCTACGATAAATGAAACACGCAATAAATCGTAACCATTTCTCAGATCAACCATATATGAAGCCACTTACTTTTAGACTAACACCATAGCAGATTCCAAGCCGAACCTCAATATTATCCTCCCAACAAGCTGAAATCAAATCTGTTCGTATTCATTAATTACCCCAATGATCACCTCGAATCCAACACACCACTCTAGTGATGTGACACCTCAATACTGGCCTAAGCCACAACTTTCATAATGCACGTACAAATAAGAAACGGTCTAAACATACCCAAATCATGAGAAATGACTCAAACGAAAGAGTTGTACCTCAAGCTCATCAGTACCATCATGACACAAGGCTGAGACCCCATCTCACATCATGGAAATAGAATACCTGAATCTACCCTGAAGGGTCATACCCCCGTGTGGCCTCTCCACAATGCGCGATTCTACCCAAACACTATTACACATGAAACACCTCAAGTCACCATGCTCAAAATCGATAGCTACGCATAATTTGATGTCTGAAACCAAAGCAATTATTACACTCATAGAGACACAAATAGCATATGACACGCAACCTTCATAACCAATAATCCATTTACCAAGCAACACTCAATTACTCTTCCCGCTCAACTTACTCTATGAATCCTCAATAGAACCGCACCACTTGTGCCCATACACGACAAATCACAACGTCTCACAGCACAGAAAAGCAACTCATAGATCTCCCCAGATCAATAGCAAGTTCACTAATGATCAAATCAACCTATCCCTCAAAAATACAACTCGGGACTAACCAAGCTAACTCAAGCTAGATACGTAGCCACATCGGCCTGCCAATGAACTCAATACCAAGAAGCCTGAAGCTTCTCCTTCCACTACTATAACTCCTGCCGGAGACGTACGATACGGTGCCCGACATCAAATAAATTCAAAAATCCACAATCTCGCCTGGCGACATGCCCGACCACAAAAAATGCATCCAAAAAAGACCCTCAATACCGGAACAGAATAATTTGTAGAAACCTCTGCACTGACATCCATCACGAAGGCCCAATTAAGAAAAGCAATCCTTTCCAGTCGTCCGCTGGCCTTGGAATACAAACCACTATGCTAGAACATAATCCGATGCACCTACCATGCAACATGTGGCATTTTCCAACATAACCCATGGCACAATAGTCTAGAATAACCCAACACTGAGACAACCAGTCTACACCCCAATATCATATCCAGAATCTAATATACCAAGCAAAGAAAGATCCACTCGGGCCTCCAAATCCCAATAGCCGCTAATGGTACCAATATACACGATCCACAACCACTACATAGCCTGAACATGAGAAATCCCAGTCTCCAACGCCATATAACATGCGAATCACTGTACCTGGTCCCAAATTCTGCCGTATGAATACGTATTACATCTCAAGTACCCAATCATTCCGCGAAAGATATTCTTAAAATTTCCTCGTGCCATCAAACAACCCAGTCATCAGCAGTCATTCTAACAAGAACGCACCGTAATACTACCGAAGTATCATCAATTAAGTCACATTACCCTTCTCCGAGACAAATACTCTCGTCAAATCACTTCCAATTAGCAGTATCGTTTCCTTCGTTACCTGAGGCTACTCTTTAGTTAAGAGTTTTATGAACTTCTTTTCAAAACTGAACTGTAACTCACCTAGCCAACAACTTCCACTGATCCCATTTGGAAGAAAATCATTACGCATTCCATGCTTCGCATGCCTATAGAAGATAAATACATCTCCAAGCCACGGTGAAACCTATCAAGAATTCTTCCCCAAATTCTATTTGCACAAGCCAAGTTGTCAGGACTGAATCCTTCTAACTAGATCAGACTAGACAAGCTATCAGCACTCAAGAGCTTTGCTGCACAATACCTGTAAGGGCTCATTACCTCAAACACATACAAATAAATTTATCATATCCTTATCATACCGATTCGGTCCACTATCCAGCTATTCCATCTATCTGATTTTCTTTGTGATTCATCATCCACTTGACATTCTTTCTTGTTGTAGCACCACAATGCCTCAACCCAAGCTTACCACACGAGACCCCAAGCGTGAGACCACCATGTCTAAGACCCATAGGCCACTAACTTCTCAAATATTCCCCAGAATACCATATCCCAACATGCTTTTCTTGAAGAACTTCCTGCGAATATGAATTCGTTGTCATTACTTTCTAGATACCGATACCTAGGATCCCATAATCAATACAAAAATACCACAAGTCTTGACCTTTTCCGTTGAAAACACAACCTCTGACCACATACACAACCTTAAGACACCTGATTTGCTACAAGTAAAATCTTGAACACATTAAAACCATTCTCGAGAGTCATTCACTCTATTCAACTTGCATTTAGCCTGCTCAGCTAACAAAACCACCTTTGCCTCATTGGCACACTGACACCGCAGGATACGACCTCATCTCAATACAAACAAGCATCTATCTTCTCTATACACTAAGCACTCTTTACCAACAACAGCTCAAGACATCCTATTATTTGCACACATCTACGAAGCATCATATAACCTTTATCAAAATTTTCCTTCACACGTGCCATTCTCTGCTCAATTTCTGCAACCAGAACTGATCCGCCAGCATACCTCAAAATGGAACTAACATAGCTCATAACCGTGCAATAAGCTAATCAACAGCAACCTCCGCAACTTGGCTCGAAGCCATATATCAGGACACACTCAATAGCCTATAATACTTTTACTCTAATTATGCCACGATACCATAGTGATATTAAAATAAAATCATGTACAAGTTTTGTAAAAACACAAATCATCTAGTACCATAATCCTCTATACATCTCGTATTTATCTCTACCTCAGTTGAGTCCACAATATTAAGCGACCGAAATTCTCAGAATTCAACACTTACCCTTCAATTACACATGAGGTCTTCTAACATACACATAAGGATCATACCACTCAAGAACACTCCGCAGGAGATAACCCACCTGCTTCGCCTCAGATTAGTGCTTCAGCACACCTTCCACCACCATATATGTTATATAGTCATTTAGTCTTCCTGGGTCTGAACTCATACCGCCACCTGTAATGCACTTCACTCCCTAGATAGGAGACGCAAAAATATCCTTCACGCGGCTATATTCGGGCTGCATATCAAATCACAATAGGAAACGAATCACTTAACAGTTCATCTATCATCCAGCAGACTCCTTCGTCACTACCAAGTCATATAGATACATCTTGCAGTACTAACATACTCATCACATGAATACCAAACCACCATTCCGGCTAATAGGGACAATACCGAACATATAAGTTCAAAACACTTTCTCACACAATCAGCACCACGGTGCTCAAGCCATAGGCAAAGATCCGGCCTCAAGTCCTCCAGACTGGCCAAACATCAAACCCACGGAGATCAGACCTCTCCCCTCGATTGTGGGAATCAAAAATCATCAAGGCACGTACAACACTGAGCGCTCATGTGCTCATACAGACGTGTGGAAGGAATTTCAAGAGTTACATCTCAAGCTGAATTAAGTACGCACGATAAGAATTCCATGAAAGTGAAGTTTTCCTAAAGGTTCTGCAGCATCTCAAGGATAAATACAGACGTATCCGTACCGATCCACGAGACTCTACTAAACCTGCTCATGACTCGTGAGACCTAGTAACCTAGGCTCTCATACCAACTTGTCACGACCCAAATTCCAAACCCGGTTGTGATGGCGCATCTCGTGAAGACAAGGCCAGCCAACTAACACAAATCATCTTTTTAACAATTATTAGACATAAATGAACAGATAAATACAGCTCAACGACAATAATAACCAGTATTTACAGTCCAACACAACCCGACCGGGGTGTCACAAGTCACGAGCATCTAAAGAAAAACTGGACACAACTACAAGGCCAATAATATACAAGAAATAAATTTCAGAATTCTAAAGACAATGTCCGATGCCGCGAATGCGGGGGGTCACCTTGTTCAGCTTCAATAGTAATACCTTCAATCACCTAATAACCCTCTACCGGGTGAACAGTGCCTTCAACTGCACGCGAGGTGCAGGGAGTAAAGTGAATACTCCAACTCAGTGAGTAATAAAAATAAATAATAAATGAGCAACAAGAAATCACGTAAGACACTCCATTATGCTATATAGAGCAGTACAACCCTATGAGAAAATAGTAAAACCGTGAAACCTTTAGAAATATTTTGACTCAGTTCAAATCTCTTTCGAAAATGGTCTTTTCAATAATTACAAAAATGGTTTCAAAATATTTAGTGTTGATTAGCCCAGAAAATCCGCCGCTCGGGAACAAATACAACAGTATAACAGGTAAAAGGCAAGAAGTATGCAAAATAAGCACGTAAAAGCTCGCCCCTCGGAAAATATCTCAAACTTAACCAACCCCTCGGGCTCACTCTCCACAACGCTCTCGGCCCCTCGGGCTCTCTATCTCTCGGCCCTCGGGCTCTCTATCTCTCTTTTAAATCCCCCTCAGAAATAGTGTCACATAATAACCGCTGCGAAGCGCAGCCCGATCCATATATCGCTGTGGCATGCACCCCAATCCATGTATCGCTGCAGCGTGCAACCCGATCCATAGATTATTGCGGCATGCAGCCCGATCCATATGGGTACCGGCGCTCGCTGTCGCGGTGCAGACTCCGGAGGGTCTCCTACAGCCCAAGCGCTATATCACTGCGGCGTCCAGTCCGATCCAATATATACATATTGTGGCGTGCAGTCTGATCCATATAATATACTACTACGGCGTGCATTCCGATCCGTATATAACCCTCACATCCAGGCCCTAGGCCTTACATCCCTCAATGTATCCTCACATCTGGCCCTCAGCCCCACTCAATTAGAATATCATCACAAGCTCCTCATGCACTAGTAAAACAGTAGTACTCAGCCCAAAATATCATTTAAGACTCAATCTGAGTAAAAGTGGTAGAGTTGTAAAGTTGTGGAGAAACAGTATGACTGAGTTCAAGTGATAAGTCAATACAGTGAGGAAAATAGTGAAAATAATCCCCGAAGGGTTCAAATAATCGGCACGAAGCCCAAATGTGGCAATCAGCCCAAATTATGATGATAACAAGTAGTTTCTGTCAAATATGCGGTAAAAATAAACAATCGGGACGGACCAAGTCACAATCCATAACGGTGCTCTATCCCACGCTCATATCCGACGTGCAAATCACCTCAATACAGCAAAGCACTATGATGTGCAAATACGGGGTTTCAAACCCTCATGGTATCATTTACAAGTATTACTCACCCCGAACCGGTGAAATCTCTAGCTCGCGATGCCTTTTCCCCTCGAATAGGATTTCACGCGCGTCGAATCTAACCAAAATCAGAGCGAATACATTACAATATGCCAAGAGAACAATACCCTATCGAAAACAGCCAAGAAATAGTAGAAATCTCGAAACTAGCAAAACCCGAGCCCCGGACCCGCTTCTCAAAAATTTTTTAAACTCACATTACCGGATTCCTCGTCTCGCCATGAGTCTATACATATCAAATTTACCAAAATCGGAGCTAAAATGCTCCCTCAAACTCCAGAATTTCATTATTTTAAGTTTCAAGACCTAACCTCCATTTTTGACTTCTAATTTCCTTGATTTTTCAATCTTAATTCATGTAATAACACATAGTATTTAGGTTTTAGGCTTAGAATTCCTTACCTCAATGAAGTCCCTTGATTCCCTCTCCAAAATCGCACCAAAACCTCCAAGTCCGAAGTGAAAATATTGGGTTCTTTCAAAAATTTGCGAAGATGGAATTAAATATAACTGACCAGGAAATTCCGCTTCTGCGGTACTAATGTCGCTTCTGCGACCTCCGCATCTGCGGTCCGCGTCCGCTTATGCGGACCTTCACTTAAGGGCCTTGACCGCTTCTGCGGCCCAAATTTCGCACCAGCGGGACCGCCTAAACGGTCAAAACTTCCATTTCTGCGGAACCTAACATGGACCAATTACCGCTATTGCGCCTGCCCATCCGCTTCCGCGATACCACACCTGCGGTCCAAAAACCGCAGGTGCGAAAACACCAAATACCAGCAACCTTTAGCAACATACAAGTCCAATTTTCTTCCCGTTGGCCATCCGGAATCACCTCGAGGCACCCGGGTCCTCGACCAAAAACACAGATGTGTTCGAAAACCTCATTCAAGCTTGCTCGAATCATCAAGACACTACGGTTAACATCAAAAATCATCAAATTTCATCAAATCAAAGCTTAAGTTTTTCAAATTCTCCCGAAACTCGCATTCGATCAAAAACCAGACGAAACAATGTCCGAATGACCTGAAAATTTGCACACATATCCAAAATCACCAAACAAAGCTATAGCAACTCTCGGAATTTTATTCCGACCCTCGGATCAAAATCTCACCCATCAACTGGAATTCGCCAAAATGCTAACTTCGCCAATTCAAGCCTAATTCTACACCGGACCTCCAAAATCAATTCTGATCGCTCTCCTAAGTCACAAATCACCTCCCAAAGCTAACCGAATCACCGGAAATTACATCCGAGCCCTCTAACTCAATAGTCAACATTCGGTTGACTGTTCCAACTTAAGCTTTCCTTAAAGAGACTAAGTGTCTCATTTCTTATCAAAACCAATCCAAATCAACTCTAACACACCACATACCGATAACGAAACATGAAGAAGCATGAAATGGGTGAAACTGAGCAATAACGCATGAGATGACGGGTCAGGTTGTCACAATTTGCTTAATGTTGTACCATTTATGCTTGAAAAAATGACCTCTAGACATAAAAAATGAGCGCAACACAACCCAAACCTATCTGAAACTCACCTGACCACCTCGAAAATCCATCTAAACATACCAAAAAGACCCATAACATAACACGGGCTTTACTGAGGGATAAAATCATGCATAACAATATCAAAATCACGAATCGCACCTCAAATCGAACTTAATGAACTTTAAATCTTTCAACTTTCGCCAGATAGTGCTGATATGTTCTTGAACTATTCAAATGCAAGTCCGAGCATACGCCCAAGTCCAAAATCTCCATCCAGACCTAACAGAACCATCAAATCTCCGATCCGAGGTCAAGTACTAAAAAGTCAAACTTGGTCAATTTTGTCATCTTAAAGCTTCCTAGTTGAGTATCATTCTTCCAAATCAATTCTAAATAACCTGAAAATCAAAATTGATGATTCAAACAAGTCATAATTCTTCATACAAAGCTACTGATACCGTCAAGATACCGAACAAAGTGCTAATGCTCAAAACGATCGATCAGGTCGTTATATGTTCCCCCGTGCTTACCTCCCATCATATGTTTATCAATTTCCTAACAAATAGTATGTCTTACATATTTTTAAATTTCTTCTAGTCTTTCAAAAAAATTCTAACATTTACTTCTTAATTTTTGATTCTTCTTAATAGAGAGGGGATGCCTACCTGCATTACCACGACCTCTACCCCTAGTATTTTGACTAGCAGTACCAGGTGTAGGTGGTATTGTTACAAGATTATCAGGTGACTCAATATCATCTAAATTAACATTTATACTATAATATTCTTACATTTGCTCATAATCTACATTTAAATATTCAGGTGAATTTTCAGAAATATGTAAGCTACTGGAAAAACCAGTATCATCTCTTGGTCTTTTAGGATTTTTACTCTTACTAGTACACGCTTTATCAGATACTCTAAATATACCCATTATGCAAATTAAATTAAAAAACTAAATTCTAAATAGTAAATAATAAAATAAAAATAAGCACCCAAAGAAGAGAAAGAGATGGAACGAGTGTACCGAGAGTCCAGATGCCGCACTACATTTGATATCACACTTCAATTGATACTTGATGATATTGATATCACACTTCATTTCATAATTGTAATTTTGTACACTATAAGAAAGAAAGCCTTTAAGGAAGGGAAATATAGTCCCTTAAAATCCAAATCTAGTCTAAATAAACTAATTGCGACGGAAAAAAACTTGTCGCCACCAGTTGCAATATCTTTCGCTGCTAAAGCTCAATAACGATGGGTCCAAAAACCTGGTCGTTCAATATTTTTAGAGAAGGATAAAAAAATTCAGTCGTTAAATAACTTTAGAGACTACATATATCATCCCAGTAGTCAATTAATATATCATTAAAATTATATATATTCTCTTCGTAAAACAGTTTTAGCGACCACCTTTCTCCTCCATATTAGACGATAAATATATTATGAAAAATATATATTCTTGGGTGGTCAACCCATTTTAGCAACTAGTCTTTAACTGGTTGTAGCATATCTTTTAGAGAGAAGCAGCACTGGTCCCTTAATAAAATAATTGTAGTAAGTTTAAAGACCGTACTTCTAATTTTGATATTATTGACTACAAGTATTCCGAAAGCTCAATGAATGAAGGCCCAAGGGCTACAATTGATGTTCTATCCAATCATAATACAAAAATAGAAATAAGAGAGGCTTTCCAGGGGCCTTCTTTTCTATGGGATGTGAATCCAACAGCTTTGGTAGTAAATTTATACTTGTCAAGAACTAAGAGAGTCGAACTCTATTCACATAAATTAAGTGATAACAGGCTGACTAATTAAATCTAAGAACAATTACAAATATAATGAGAAAGATCAGAACATTACTGATGAGATGGTGATAATGACCTATTATGGACGAAGCAAGGATCAACATGAATGTTTGGTCGGAATGAATGGTGATAATGATCTATTACCTAATGTTTAGATGAACAAGGTGGAAAAGTTACAAGGAGATTTCGGGAATCTATTATACAACTACTGCTGGTGTTTTGAATGTTATTATTGATCGAGTTATTACTTCAAACAAGATTGTGCAGCCTATGGATGGTCTTTCACAAGTTGTGAATGCAAGTTTGGAGACTACTAGTGTTATGAATGAAACGGGAGTGAATGTTACAGTTGCTATAGGTGATAAGGCAGGGATCGGGGATGATAAGCTGCCTATAAATTTTATTGAGAATCAGGCTACTACTAGTGTTCAAGCGGCTCACTTGAATGCACCTGTGGATCGTGTTATTTCTAGATATGGTGCTACTGATTGTGGTACTAAAGGTGCAAATATTAAAGGTGCTACTGGATTTCATGACAAGGGAGATGATTGTGAAGTATTACAAATTTCTAGGAGTAATTGTGAAGCTACTCGGAATGTTGGTGGACTAAATAATATGGCTAAGGTTTGGTCAGTTGTATTAACAAGAAAAAGGGCTGCTACAGATCATAAAAGGCAAGTATTTGAAGCAGCAAACATTAGGTGTACTAATTCATTTGATGCAATTGTCATTGAACATGAAGATGGCAAGAATAATGCTCGTAAGAAGTTGGAACTGGAGTGTGGTGATACAGTTTCAAAATTTGGAAAAAACAGCTCTCCGAGTAATGTAAAACAAAAGCAAAATTCCAAAAATACAGCTGCTCGACTACATGTCGAAAAGGACTTATGTCATTCTGATTATCACAAGGAAGGGGAATTACAAACACCTGTTACATCTGCTCCGGCACTGGATATTTAAGTAGTACTTAGTGTTGATGCCAATAAAAATGCTCTTTTACCATTCGAGAAAACAATTGTAGGCTTTACTTCAAATGGCACAGTACTTATGCTGAAGGCATATCGACTTCTATCTAGCAAGGGTTCCAGCAATCTCTAACCAAGCAATTTGAATAGTGCAATTGGTACTACTTTGCTAGGATAAGGTAAATCCTGAGTGACAATGGAGATAGGAATGACTATATAAATCAAGAAAAAATTTAAAAAGTAGGGTATGTTGTTACTAACTTGGTCAACAAACAAAATAAGTGGTCATTCAGTTGAAACGTGCGATGTCGAAGGCGAGACATGTGATTGTTTAGCAACGAAGTATTCCTTTATTTTCCTTACTGATTTAATATCATTTTCTAAGGTAGATAAGTGATCATGTAAGGATTTGTTTCCCTCATTCAAAGATTTGTGTTCCTCTCGAGTTGAACGTTGCACGTACAATAATTCAGCATTTGAAGAAGTGCCACATTTCAAGTCTTTTGTATTTACTGAACCTCCAAAGCCAAATACATGGCTACGAGTTTGAGGTCCACAACATTTTATTACGATCTCTATGGTAGATAAAGATGAATCTGATTGAATAATTTCTTCAATCTGAGCCTACAAAACATATGAAAAACTATTTTATATTAGAACCCATAATAATTTCAAGTAATTTACATATTCAAGATATTTGAACCACAAATGTCATATAGAAAAAAATACACTAAATAAAATATGGAAATAAAACATGTTGAAAAACCTCTCCATACTCAAGATACGGTATGACTTCATCACAATTCTCAGTATGTATATATGTGCCAGTTCCAATGGAAGATATGTATCAATTGCATCTCGTGGACTATCTAGACCAGGAATAAGTATTGACAAAATAAAAATTTCCTGTATCATACACAACTAAGGTGGTAAATTATAAGGAATAAGAACCTCATGGCAAATTCTATATGAGGTTTTTGAATTCCGAAATGGCTTCAATCCATCATTTGCAAGTCCAAGTTGAACATTACGAGGCTCAGCTGCAAATGAAGGATGAAGTTCATCAGATAACTTCCATGCCATTGAATCAGCTGGGTACCTTATTATTCTATAATAAACTCGTTTATCCTTATGCCATGCCATTAGAGTAAATTTCTTTATAGACATAAAAAACCTCTGAAGCCTAAGCTTTAATGGAAAATAGCGTAAAAAATATATGCTATCTTCTTACCTTTTTTATTCCTTGTTTCCTCGCTATATCTATCTATCTTTCATGTGGACGCACCACATACTTTGCAAGAATCATGTAAGTTATCCTCCTTACAGTATAATATGCAATCATTAGTACAAGCATCAATCTTGTTATAAGAAATTCCAAGATCTTTAATTATCTTTTTTGCCTTATAATATAATTTTGACGAATTGGCGCCATCAGAAAATAACTCTTCTTTTAACATTTTCAATAACATTATAAGTGATTCATTACTCCAACGATTCATACTTTTGATTTGAAGCAATCTAATCAAAGAGGAAAGCTTTGGAACTTTAGAATTTTGGTACAATGGCTGCTTAAAATCCTTTAATAGCCTGTAAAAAAATTCACTTCACCATTTGGTTCCTCCTCAAGTTAATCATCATAACTAGCATGCGTAGTTCGTCCATCAAGATTAGGACATAAATTTCTCAACAATTGTTCTACTTCATCTTCACTCTCACATCCTTCTACTTCATCTTCAGATTTTGATAGCGGCTCACCTAAATTTTTCTTGTGTTGATACAAAAATAAATAATTTTGAATTATTCCATATACTTTTAAATATATCTCAACTTTTTTACAAGTTTCTAAGGTTTTATTACAATATTTGACACATGAAAATCTTATTTTACACTATTTCCTGTTTTCTGAAAAGCATAATTCAAAAACTTGTGCACTCCGATTAAGTAGGGTTCGTCAAGACGATTATCAACAAGTTTCATCTATTTTTTACTAGGTTACATAAACTTAGTGTGTAGATAAAAATTAGATTAAAAAAAATATAAATGACAGAAAATATACTATGATGAACATCTTATAATGATCAGATGCACAGAGTTGTGTTGAACTCTAAGGTCGCAATATGTGATTAGGCTTTTTTCAGTTAATGATTTGTAATGTACAATCAAATGGCACTAAGATTAAAAAAAAAAAGATAATAAATTAACTTGTAATAAAGATGCTAGTTCCTGAAACATGTAACATGGTTCCTTTTGGCCTTCCCCGAGATCGAAGTAAGTATTTAAAACCCAAAAAATGCAAACAGTATAATTTGTGTCACAAGATCATCAAAAATATCGATTGCGACCAAAAATACTATTTGTTATTAATTGGTGTAAGATCATGAATTTCTCTGAATTATTGGTCATGTTATGAAAAAGACAAAATATGAAGAATCTGACATTAATTTGAAAGAACTGGATCCAAATTCCATTTCTCTAGTTAATTCACAGCTGATTCGATTACAGTGAATTCAACAGACTTCATTATCACAAGCACATATCAAGAAAAAGCTGGAAGGTAAGAATTGGAACTATTAAAGAAGAGAGCAAATAAGTAGGAACGCATATATATATTTCAGCATCGCCCTTTCACTATCATCGAATACACACCACTACTTAGTAAGTGTATTTACTCAAAAATTTGCAAATTTATGGATCATATTCTTGAATACTTCAACATATGCAGTAAAAACTCAAAATAAAATTGGAAAACTTTTTACCAATTTAGTGTTAAAGAAGAAGTCGAATATAGCAAAGCAGTAAAGCGAATTCCAAACGAGCAAGTCAGAAGAGTGAGGTTGAAATGGAAGAAAATGAGCAACTCAGAAGAAGAGGCATACTTGGATTTGCAACGGAGGTTGAAAACTAGGGCAAACCTTCGATTCACAAATCAATAAATTTGTAACCTTTGGTTTGAGAAAACAAAAATTTTAAGAGATTGATAATGGGAGGCAGAGAAACTACGTGCGTTATTGTGTTTTGAGACTATGGTAGATTGATGAGTTTGTTTTGGAAAAACAAAGAGTAGTCTCATTAGTTTTGGGGAATTTTAATATTAGTAAATTAGTTTTGGCGCCTATTTTTTAGAAAATAATATTTTTTAATATTTTAGTATTACATTTGGCGGCATTCTCTCCCGCTCATAACTCCTCAATTATAATTTTGGGACAAGTTGCTAATCTCTTTAACCACCAGATTTAGTACTTCCGCATTAAAATACAGAATTAAGGATCACAATATAATTTCGTCGCAATTCATATACTTTTGGAGACGGGATTATTAACTCGTCCCAAAATGTTGGTTGCATAAAAGCCTTGTTCTTGTAGTTGTAGTGGTTATCGTAAATATTTGATAAAACTAGAAATAATAAGTAAATGAGAACATAAGAGCAATAAGCAATTCAATAATCAAGAGAGAATTAAGAGAATGTTAAAGTAGAAGAAAAGAGCAAATTGTGAAAAAAAAATGAAGAAGATGGGGCTATTTATAGTTTTTAAAAGATTAAAAATGTAATTTATTAACTATTAGAGGTGGCGGAGGGGGGGGGGGGGGCTATTTTTTTAAGGAGGTAGACCAAAAATGGCTAAAAATGCAAAAAATGGTTGTTGCCCAACAGTTATTTTTGAATTTCATCGTTGGCAATGGTCAAAAAAAACATAACAGTAATCGGGCTAGACCTAACCGTAACCTGATAAAAACATATTAGTGGGTTACTGGGCTAGCCGGGTGCTGGGGCACTGGTTAGCAAAAGAGGATAACCCCCGTCCGGCTCAACTCCCTAACTCTAACCAACCCGTCCCGCCATAGCGGACCGGGCTGACCCCGGCCGAATCGAGTTGAACCTGTTTAACACCTTTAGTTGAAACCCATGAAGGTATTAACAAAAGTGACAAAAGCTAAAATCAAGGGCAAAATAGACTTCCAAAAAGATGACATCACGTGATAACCAAAAATGTCTATGAGCTTTTTGTCCATTACAAGAAGCGCACACGGATAGAGCAAGAAAGTACAATATCCATAAGGCACATAATTTAGGGAATTACCAAAAATGGGCATTGGTCGTCAAGCTGGCATGACAATCCCCTGCTTTTATATATATATATATATATATATATATATATATATATATATATATATATATATATATATATATATATATATGTAAACAAATTCACCAAAAGAAGTGTATAATATCATTGTTCATATTTCGCATGACTTTCGTTCAAAGACAACAACAACAACAACAATAACAACAACAATAACCCAGTATAATATCATTCAGTGGGGTCTGGGGAGGGTAACGTAGACGCAGACCTTACCCCTATCCTGGGGGTAGAGAGGTTGTTTCCAAATAAATTCTCAGCATTCTTCCCTCCAAGAACATCCCACCTTACTCTTGGGGAGACTCAAACTCACAACCTATTGGTTGGAAGTGGAGGTAGTTTACCATCAGAGCAAACCCCTTCCGTTCAAAGAGTAACGTGGAAAATAAACATGTAAGAAAGTTGCGCCTTCAAGCTAATTCCCGCTGCTATTGAAGGTAGAACATTCACACAATGAATTTTAAAAACTGAATATATAGGTGACAAAATTAGACCCCTTCCGTTCAGAGAGTAATGTGGAAAATAAACATGTAAGAAAGATGAGCCTTCAAGCTAATTCACGCAGCTATTGAAGGTTGAACATTCACAAAGTGAATTTTAAAAACTGAAAATATAGGTGACAAAATTAGCTCATATGAACCTTGTTTTAATCCGCTAATTTAACACTCCAAACTGAAAATAGTATTATCTAAACTTTACCAAGGGAGATGATATGCGATACTGCTTTTACGAAATAAGCAAACACGATTGGTTCCAAATTCTTTTACAGCAACCATACCTTGTTTGTGTAATAATTAGTAACAAAATAGATATGCTAATAACTTGAGTGCCTATCTTAAGCAAATCGGCAGCAAGGAATTAGGGAGTACAAATTCATCCTTGTTTACCCAAGAAAAAAAAGTGGAGAAGAAATGTTAATTCCATGATTTAAACATTATTATGGCACCATGTCTTGCTCGCTCAATATGTATATATATTCTTATAAACTTCATAAATGGTAAGTCATCCGTTATAGAATTTGTTCTCTGTTTGACATTTTCAATTAACCCGAATTTACTTGTTTGGGCGAACATTTTATTGAATAGTTTTTTACATGCTTGATCATTTTTTAACTATTATTTATAAAAATAGCACCATTTATTGTTTATTCCATAAAGAGCACTTTTTTTTTCATTAATGGCACTTTATAAAAGTTAAGCTCAACATCTAATAAGTTAACTCACTCACTAATCACGGGAAGTACTTTTGTTTTTGTCCATCTTCATTTTCCCTTTACAACATTCATCTTCTTCACTCTATATTTTGAAAAGCTGCTGCATATCTCAATGCCACCTAAATCAAGATGTATTGATTTATACATCTTTTATACTTT
>MU789381.1:4894-21857 GCA_026770625.1 Nicotiana glauca
CCCAATTGCTAAGGGAACAGCTGCTCATCTTGAACAAAAATTGCTGAAATTCCAGGAAGAGTTGGACCAAGTTCGGAACTTGACAAGCCTATCATTCTCTCTTGCTGCTCCTAATGTCAACACCCAGAATCCTGCACCTCCACAAAACACCCCACAACCACAAATACAACCTACTCACGTCCAAACCTGCAACACATGCAACAACGCTCCATTAATCATCCCCGAGCCACTGAATACCACAAATGACCATCTCCACAACACTCCTATTTACGTGGATATTGTGCCCCTGTACGCCCAACCCATCTCAAATGCACCTAAGTCTGATGACAAGGACTCCCTTATCAGGAACTTAGCGGCAGAACTCAAGAAATTAACTAGTCGGGTCCAGGGTGTCGAAGGTAGCAAAGGCATTAAGGGGCTGAACTATGAAGACTTATACATTCAGCCAGATGTGGAACTTCCAGAGGGGTACAAACCTCCCAAGTTCGAAATGTTCGATGGAACCGGAGATCCTAGAGTCCACCTGAGGACCTATTGCGACAAGTTAGTTGGGGTTGGAAGAGGCGAGAAAATCCGCATGAAACTCTTCATGAGGAGCTTGAAGGGAGATGTGCTATCCTGGTATATCAGTCAGGACCCCAGGAAATGGACGAGTTGGGTAAGCATGGCATCGGATTTTATGGATAGATTCCGTTTCAATACGGAGAATGTACCGGATATGTTCTACATATAGAATTTGAAGAAGAAGCCCACCGAAACATTCCGCGAGTATGCTACTCGTTGGAGGTCAGAAGCTATAAAGGTCAGGCCAGCCCTGGAAGAAGAGCAAATGAATAGGTTCTTCGTCAGGGCTCAGGATCCCCAATATTACGAAAGGTGGATGTTGATTGAGGGTCAAAAGTTCTCTGATATCATCAAACTCGGAGAGAGAATCAAAGAGGGAATCAAGAATTGTATGGTAACAAATCTTAAAGCATTGCAAGCCACCAATAATGCTTTACAAACTAGTGGCGCTTCCAATAAGAAAGATGTAAGTGTCGTGATGATCGCACAGGGAGCCAAACCACCACAAAAATAACACTTACCCATCACCTCCACTTACATATCAGCCTATCCCAAATTACCAAGCGCCCGCACCCTCCTATCCACCTCCCGTTTTTCAGTCCTCTCCACCTCTCACATATCAACCCACCTTACCCAGATACTCTCAACCAGTACATGTTTACCAAGCTTATAACGCTCAACCCTCTCAATACCAATCACCACCCACTCGTCAAAATTTTCCAAGACCCAGACCAAATTTTGACCGTAAACCTCCTAGACAATACACAGCCATCGCAGAACCAATTGACCAGCTATATGAGAGACTCAAAATTGCTGGTTACGTCACTCCTATTCCAGCCAAAGCTCCAGAAAATCCCTCCCAGTAGGTCAACCCCAACAAGACCTGTGCGTATCACTCCGGCATGAAAGGACACACCCTTGACGAGTGTCGTTCGTTGAAAGATAAGATTCAGACCCTGATCGATAATAAGGTTATTGTAGCAAAGGAGCCCGCTCCTAATGTTCGTAACAACACCCTGCCTGACCACAAAGGTGGAGACATTCATATGATCGAGATCGAGGAGGATTGGGACCCCAAAGGGTCAATAGGTTTGATTGCTGAAGGGGATGGACCAAAGAAGCTAGCAGTTACCCTTAACCCAATTATTGTGCAGAATCAGCCCTCCACGGACGATGAAGTGAGTATGTCTATGCCTTTTGAATTTGAAGCACCGCCTTCTACAAAGGCGTCCGGGCCAATTGAAGTTGAATTCGGAGTTCCAAAGGCACCTACACCCTTTGAAGTTGTTGTGTTACCAGCAAGGGTGCCTATTCCGGTGGCAATGACTGACATGATAGCATTCCACTCAAATTCCATACCGTGGGATTACACTGCCGAAGCTAGGAGGAAAGGAAAGACAAAGACAGGAGAAACGATTGCCGCGCAAGGAATGACTAGAACAGGGAGGGTCTACACCCCATAGCACCTAGCCGAATCCGGTAAGCAATCCCCAGGATGTCCCATTGAGACAGGACCCAACGATCTTTGGAGAAAATACAGGCTAAGGAGTACTCGGTCGCTGAATAGTTGAACAAAACACCGGCACAGATATCTATCCTGGCTCTTCTGCAAAGTTTAGACGCTCACAAAAATGCCTTAATGAAGATACTGAGCGAAGCCTACGTGCCCAGCAATATAACCGGGGGCGAGATGGCAAACATGGTGGGGCAAGTGTTGGAGAGCCACAAAATAACCTTCCATGAAGATGAATTGCCGCCAGAAGTCTTGAGCCACAACAAGGCACTGCACATCACCGTGCAGTGCGAAGATTATTTCATCACCAGGATTCTGATCAATGGGGGATCAAGCCTCAACATCTGTCCGCTTGTAACTCTCAAAACTTTGGGGAAAGGCCTACACGAGATCAGAGACGGGGCTATCAATGTCAAAGCCTTTGATGGATCCCAGAGATCTACTATTGGAGAAATCAGCCTGTGCTTGCAAATGGGACCAACATGGTTTGACGTCGACTTCCAAGTGATAGACGTCCTGGCATCCTACAACTTGTTGTTAGGACGCCCCTGGATCCACGCTGCCGGAGCCGTGGCATCGACCCTGCATTAGGCAGTAAAGTTCGAATGGAATCACCAGGAAGTGATCATTCATGGCGATGGTAGTAACCCCATATATGGTCATCAGACCATCCCAATGATCGGGGGCAGAAGGAAAATAGGCGGAGAGACATACCACCGTATCGAAAGGGTCAACGCTGTAGACAAGGACAAGTGGTGGGACAACAAGATTGAAAGCATCCTGAACTGGTGTGGGTGTGAGCCTGGAAAGGGACTCGACAAGAATCTCCAGGGGATCACTAAGCCCATCAAACTGAAGAAGCATGGCACTACCTTTGGCTTAGGGCATGATTATACTTGGAAAGAATTCCAGAACTGGTCGCCACCATGGCGCGGCCCCTACTATCCATTGGAGTTTCTGATACATAGCCTGGATCAAACCTTCCGGCTAGCATATACTATATATGGGTCCGAAGAGGACGAAACATCGGCAGCCATGAAGAATTTGTTCCTAGAGAATGATGATATGGACTGTTGTGTTCTTTTTGAGGAGGAGGGGGAGGAAGGCCCTTCCATACAAGCTATGAAATGAGGAGACCGCCTCAGCAATTAGTCAATTAGGACCGTCAGGGCCCGAAAGGCTTCGGGGTAGCAAGGCTAAACAAAAGCAGCATGCATCGCATTTTTTTGTTTACTTTACCAGTTGATTTTCTTTCCGCATTGTCTTTAATTTCGAAAAGAGCTCTGATGTTTCAAATATTTTTGAATTTAATCAAAGCATTTCAGTTTATCATATATATCTCGCTTATTATTTTCTCTATCATTTACTCTATTTTATACAGCATTATTATTACTTATCTTGACGATGAACCAACGATTGTGACTTGCAACGATACAATGCAACAAAAGGACATAGATTCAGAAGAAGATGAAATACCTGAAGAGGTCGTAAGAGAGGTTGAGAATTTTGAGAACAGACCTAAGTCCAACCTGGAAGAAACTGAGGTCATTAATTTGGGAGATGCAGAGAATGTCAAAGAAACTCACATCAGTGTTCACTTGTCGCCATCAGAAAATGAGGAATATACGGAATTTTTTAAAGGATATGAGGACATATTTGCCTGGTCGTATGATGATATGACTGGCCTCAGCACGGCCATTGTAGCTCATAAGTTGCCAACAGATCCAGCTTGTCCGCCAGTAAAACAGAAGCTCAGTAAATTCAAACCCGACATGAGTTTGAAAATAAAAGAAGAAGTTACTAAGCAATTCAAGGCTAAGGTTCTCAAAGTGGTCGAGTATCCAACATGGTTAGCCAACATCGTGCCAGTACCAAAGAAGGATGGGAAGGTTAGAATCTGTGTCGACTACTGGGATCTCAATCGGGCCAGTCCCAAGGATGACTTCCCCTTGCCAAACATACACATTCTTATCGACAACTGCGCCAAGCATGAGTTGCAATCTTTTGTTGATTGTTTCGCTGGGTATCATCAAATATGGATGGATGAGGAGGATGCAGAGAAAACGACTTTCATCATGCCGAGGGGAATGCATTGCTACAAAATAATGCCATTTGGATTGAAGAATACTGGCGCCACCTACATGAGAGCCATGACTACTATCTTTCACGACATGATACACAAGGAGACCGAGGTATATGTGGACGATGTCATCATCAAATCCAAGAAAGCTATTGATCATATGGAATATCTGAGAAAGTTCTTCAACAGACTGAAAAGGTATAACCTGAAACTGAATCCCGCCAAGTGTGCATTCGGGGTTCCTGCCGAAAAACTACTGGGTTTCATCGTGAGTCGTCGAGGAATAGAATTGGACCCGTCAAAGGTCAAAGACATCCAAGAATTTCCACCGCCAAAGAACAAGAAGTACGTGATGAGTTTCCTGGGGAGACTCAACTATATCAGTCGGTTCATAGCCCAGTCCACAGTCATTTGTGAACCCATCTTTAAAATGCTAAAGAAGGACGATGCTACTAGATGGACCGACATGTCAGAAAGCCTTTGACAGAATCAAGGAGTACTTGTCAACGCCACCAGTCTTGGTTCCGTCCGAGCCAGGAAGGCCCTTATTGCTTTATCTTGCAGTTTTGGATGGAGCATTCGGTTGTGTTCTGGGACAACATGATGAGACGGGAAGAAAGGAGCAGGCCATCTACTACCTCAGTAAGAAGTTTACCCTGTACGAGGCCCGGTACTCCTTATTAGAGCACACCTGTTGTGCTCTGACTTGGGTAGCTCAGAAATTGAGGCATTATTTTTGTGCCTACACCACTTATCTCATATCCAGGATGGACCCGCTGAAGTACATTTTTCAGAAGACCATGCCCACTGGCAAGCTCGCCAAGTGGAAAATCTTTTTGAGTGAGTTTGACATTATTTACGTGACTCAGAAAGAAATCAAGGGTCAAGCCATTACAGATCACCTTGCCGAAAACCCTATCGGCGGAGAGTACGAACCCCTAAAAACATATTTTCCTGATGAAAAAGTGTCGTTTGTAGGAGAAGATATTGCAGAATCCTACGATGGTTGGAGGTTGTTTTTCGACGGGGCCGCCAATTTTAAAGGAGTTGGCATAGGGGCATATCAGAAACCGTCCAGCATTACCCGGTATCTGCCAAGCTCAGGTTTCCTTGCACAAACAACATGGTTGAATATGAAGCTTGCATCCTGGTACTCAAGATGGCCGTTGACATGAACATTCAAGAGTTACTAGTGATCGGGGACTCAGAACTGCTCATACATCAAGTTTGAGAAGAATGGGCAACCAAAAACTCTAAGATACTTCCCTACTTGCATCACATACAGGAGTTAAGGAAAAGATTCACAAAGACAGAATTTCAGCATGTCCCCAGGGTCCAGAACGAGTTCGCTGTCGCATTGGCTACTTTGTCATCCATGATCCAGCATCCAGACACGAATTTCATTGATCCCATCCCGGTAAAGATTTATGATTAGCCAGCTTATTGTGCTCACGTTGAGGAAGAAGCGGATGGAAAATCATGGTTCCACGACATCAAGGAGTATTTGACAACAGGAGAATATCCAGAACTTGCCAACACCGCTCAGAAACGCACACTTCGGAGATTATCCATTAATTTCTTTCACAGTGGGGGAATCCTGTATAGGAGGACTCTTGATTTGGATTTGTTAAGGTGTGTCGAAGCAAAGGAAGCAACCAGACTATTGGACGAAGTGCATGCAGGGACCTGCGGGCCACACATGAATGGTTTTGTCTTAGCAAAGAAGATACTCCGAGCAGGTTATTTTTGGATGACTATGGAAACAGATTGTATCCAATATGTTCGCAAATGTCATCGCTGTCAGATACATGCAGACATGATAAAGGTGCCTCCTAACGAGCTTACTGCAACAAGCTCACAGTGACCATTTGCCGCCTGGAGGATGGATGTCATTGGACCTATCGAGTCTGTTGCATCAAACGGGCACAGATTTATCCTGGTGGCGATTGATTACTTTACTAAATGGGTTGAAGCAGCATCATACAAGGCAGTGACTAAGAAAGTTGTGGCAAATTTCGTCTGTGACCGTATTGTTTGCAGATTCGGGATTCCAGAATCAATCATCACCGACAATGGTTCCAATCTCAACAGCGACTTGATGAAAATAATGTGCGAGACGTTCAGGATCAAACAGAAGAACTCTACAGCCTACAGGCCTCAGATGAATGGAGTTGTAGAGGTGGCCAACAAGAATATCAAGAAGATACTAAGGAAGATGGTCGAAAGTCACAAACAATGGAATGGGAGAAGTTAGCATTTGCTTTGCTGGGATACCGCACCACGGTCCGCACATCAACCAGGGCAACTCCCTACATATTGGTTTATGGTACAGAGACAATCACTCCAGCTGAGGTAGAAATTCTCTCCTTAAGGATCATATAAGAAGCAGAGTTGGACGACGCAGAATGGGTAAAAGGTCGCTACGAGCAGTTAGCCCTTATAGATGGAAAAAGTATGAGTGCCGTTTGCCACGGTCAGTTGTATCAGAACAGAATGTCCAAAGCCTTCAACAAGAGAGTTAAGCCAAGGAAGTTTACACCGGGGCAGCTGGTGTTGAAGAAGATATTCCCACGTCAAGATGAAGCCAAGGGGGAGTTCTCTCCCAACTGGCAAGGTCCGTACATGGTTCACCGAGTTCTAACTGGAGGAGCCCTTATTCTTGCAGAAATGGACGGAGAAGTCTGGCCAAAGCCAATCAACTCAGATGCAGTGAAACGATATTATGTGTAATCACCTATGATTGCTTTATAATGTAATTTGAACTACGCCTCACCTGATTCTCATTTAA
Organism: Nicotiana glauca; assembly: GCA_026770625.1. NCBI lineage: Eukaryota > Viridiplantae > Streptophyta > Magnoliopsida > Solanales > Solanaceae > Nicotiana > Nicotiana glauca. Next base: position 11,840 of record MU789381.1, read on the forward strand.
GAGGGGATACGTAGGAAGCCCTATGGGTTCGGTCACAATTTAATAAAAATCTCATTTCCCCCTATTATTGGAACTGGGGCAGAATTTTGATGAGGACCCTCAAAATTCCGAAGTTGGTCTTCAGTCGCTCATCACCAAGGATGTCATCTCAATAAACTGGGACAGAATTTTGAGGAAGACCCTCAAAATTCCGAAGTCAATCTTGCATTCGTTCAGCGCAACCGTCAGAAGTGCCAGCCCAGTAAACTGGGCAGAATTTTAAGGGGGGCCCTCAAAATTCAGGAGCTAGAGAGGTTGCGGTGTTTTGAACCACGTTACAGTCGTTGGTTCATTTTAAAAAAACTATTTTCTACTTATGTTATATTTGTTAAATCATGCATAACTATGATAGCTGCTGTTTAGCAACGCTACCCCAATGACACGCAACGTCGAAAGCCACGCAAGAGTGAACTAACCTTTCCCCTTTACAAAACTCACAATTTTCTTTGGATGCAGGCACCCAAGTCACAAAGTTACCAAATGTGTTACGCAACCGCATCGAACCGTTGCGCCTATGCGCATTTGCTATCTGCACGCAATGGCCCAGCAGCCGCAATATCACGATCAGCTATCAGCTAAGAATTTTTTGTTCTTACTATTCGCTTTATCACATTGCATAAGGCTACCTTTCTACCTTTCGATACTAAGCGTTGTCTCCATTTGCATTTCCCCGCATTGCATAAGGCTACCTTTCTGCCTTTCGAGACTAAGTATTATCTCCATCTTGCATTATCTGCATAAGGCTACCTTTCTGCCTTCCGAGACTAAGCGTTGTCTCCATCTGCATTTCCCCGCATTGCATAAGGCTACCTTTCTGCCTTTCGAGACTAAGCGTTGTCTCCATCCTGCATTATCTGCATAAGGCTACCTTTCTGCCTTCCGAGACTAAGCGTTGTCTCCATCTGCATTTTCCTGCATTGCATAAGGCTACCTTTCTGCCTTCCGAGACTAAGCGTTGTCTCTATCCGCATTTCCTGCATTGCATAAGGCTACCTTTCTGCCTTCCGAGACTAAGCGTTATCTCTATCCGTACTTCCTGCATTGCATAAGGCTACCTTCTGCCTTCCGAGGTTAAGCTCTACCTCCACTTGCATGTCTAAAATATCACCACCTTTACTTATGTTTTGCATCGGCTGAAATATCGCCAAACCGCATTTAAATTTTCTGTCGGCTGAAATATCGCCATTTTACTCTTGCATCGGCTGAAACATCGCCTGTCTTATTTAAATTTCTGTCGGCTGGAATATCGCCATTTACGCTTTTGCATCGGCTGAAATACCTCCAAATCTTGCATTTCATGGGCTGAAATATCGCCAAACTGTCCAAAGGCGTCATCGTTCAAAGGCATCATCTTCGTAGCCCGAGAACACCATGCCATGGCCCGAGGACCCCACTTTATATCTTGCACATCATTATTCAATGGCATCATGGTTCGGAGGTACCATTATCGTATCCCGAGGATGTCATTTCATAGCCTGCGAATCCTTTAATTTTGCACCCCATGGCCCAGGACATCATGGTCCAAGGACGTCATCCTAACCGACCGAGGACAACATTCATGGTCCGACGGGAACTTGCATCATATTTTAGTCTATGCACAATATACGCCTATATTGCTCACTTACAGGTACACTGGCTGGCACAGGCCTTCTCAGCAGGAGCGATTCCACTCCAGCTCCCACAACCTATCAACTTCAAAACACCTTTTGCCTCCCCCGAGCATCGTATCCGTCCTTCAAATCTCTATCGGCATGTTCCGTCAATGGTTCCTGAACTACATACGGCCTGATTCCTATAAGACCAAGAATATGTAGGCAGCTGAGAAACCAGATCTTGGTGAAAATCTTTTCAAAACGCCGCTTCCGGTCAAAATTGGCCATTATATCTTTACCCGACAACTCTTTCATCCTTCCCGGGTAAAGAGGGGCAGTTGTTGATACCCAATTTTTTCCTATGTATTTTTATACCCAAAATACTTTCAAAATAGCATATATAAGTACACCAAATGGCATTTTAATGATTTTTAAACCAACTCATTGCCTATTTTTATATCATAAAATTCGATAATTATTCCCAAAACTATCACTTTGGTGGGCAATTTATTTTTATTCTCATATTTACATCAAATTATAGCTAACATGATTTTTGCATATTTTTACAAATTCGTTTGGTATTTTTTTAAAACTAAATTGCATATAATTGCAATACTAGCCTCTTTAAGATTTTATAGTATTTTATAATTATAAAATTGGTTCCAGTATTTTTAAATTAATATTTATATGTCATTAATTGATTCAGTACCTTTAATTTAATTTCAAAATTATTTCTATCATTTTATAAAAATAAAAGGGGAAAACTGGCTATTTAAGTTTTGGCCTCATTTCATTTCAATTATAACCCCAATTCCATTTCAATTTTAGCCTAAAATCAACCCAATTTCAAACCCAATTAAACGACCCAATTTTCATTTTTAACCCGACCCCTAGACCCAATTCCTAAACCTGTCCGAGCCTCCTTTAAATCCTGGCCGTTGATCATTTTGATCAACGGCCATAATCCATTCTTTCTTTTTTTAATTCACCCTTACCCCCAAAACCCTAATCATTTACCAAAGACAGTCGTCCTCATCTCCCAAATCCTCTCTAGCCCTCTCCGAAACCCTAGCTTTATTCCTCTTATTTTCGTGTCATCTCCACCGGAATCCATGGCAGCCTTGGCCAAGGATGGCTTATACCTACTCACCCTCGTCGTTAGACCTTGGTTGTTCAAGGTTTTGAAGGTTGACTTCGATGGTTCGCTTTTTAGATCCTCTCAGATCTGTAGTTCTATGGCCTCTCCGACCATGCTCCGTTGTATTCAAGCTCTAAAAGCCTGATTCTTGATCTCTCCGACTCGAGATCGGACCTGTTTCCAAGCCTTTCTCATCTCTAGGGTTTTCTCCAAGAACCTAAGCTATTGGAGGTTCCTTCTCTGTTTGTTTGCCTAGATCTATGCTATACTTTACATTTTAAATGATTTCCCCAAGTTTTCCTTTTAAAATCGCTTGATTTCAATTTAGGGTTTCTTTGATTTTCATGTGTTTCTTCTACTGTGGTTTTCCTACCTTGTCTTCAGGAGATCTTCTACTGTATTTGCATGACTATCCTCTTATTATGATTTTCATTACCTTCTTCGACTGTGAAGTACGTGTCCTTTTCATGGTCTCTGCATTTATTTCGTTGTTATTTTTGCCTCACTTACTTGCTTTCATCTCTAGACTTAACTGTTAGTGAAAGCCCTAAAATTTGGGGCTCATTCGAGTCGATGAGGCTACTTGTTACGTGGTTTGTTTGTTTTTATTTCTGAACGTGTTTCATTTCAAAACCCTATCCTCTTTGGATCTATTTGAATTCCTAAAGTGTTTTCCTCTACTGCTCGATTGAATTTCAAAGTTTTATTTTAACTTTTCTGACCTCTTTACAAGGCCTTTTACCTGACCTTTGCATGCTACCTGATGATTCCCTCTTCTCTGAGATGACTACCTTGTTCCTATAGTCCTCTACTCACTAATTTTGAATGCATGACACTCCTCTTTGTTTTAAAATCCAGCCTCACATGCTTAGTGTTTGTGCACTCTTTATAGGTTAAATTTCTTTCTCGAAATAACCTGTGATTGTGGACTGATTTCAAATTTCTTTGTGTAATTGTGATTGCACTCTTGAATTGATTCTTTCCTTTATTGTCTTGATTTCCCACATCTCTTGGACTTATTTGAAATATTTTCCTTCTGACCCTGCTTTTTACTCAAGTTGATTGATTCCCATACCTTGGTAATATTGATATTGGATTTTTATAGACCTTTCCTTGATTAGAGTCTGATGAACCTAGCCTCTATTACCTGCTACACACCTGTACTATGCTTGAAATACTTCCTTATTAGTCATATTCAACCTATGTGATTTCTTTCCTTATTTAGCACTTGCATGTTACCGTTTAGTTTTAATTCCTTAATTAAAGGAAGTCTTTGATACTGATTTGATTGACACTTGTTCCCCTAATTACTGCTGAACCGCAATCCTTGCCTTATTTTTTGCATGTTTCTCACACTATATATACTCTCATCCCTTCTCTTTGAACACACACGAACCCAGAACACCATCTGAGTTCGCAATCCACTTATACTCTCCCTCTTTCTGATACTTGCATTGTTGTGGACTGTTTGCTTTCTTCTGCATTCTTTGTCTCTATACTGGTATGTCTCAATTGGTTTACATGCTTCAACAGCAATGTGTTTAATTCTGCCCATTTGTTTCCCCTTTTCTTTACAGTTCAGTATTTAAATAATGTGTACAATTGTTTGTTTGTTGTGAATTTTATACCTTATGAATTCCCTCACCCCTTACCCCTTTGCATGTGAGTTATTGTTCAGGGCATAGCAGCACTCCAATATTGTTGTCTATGATCCTGAACTAGGTTCTTTTAATCCCTAACTCAACCAATTCCCATTCCCTTTCCCCTTTTATGTGCTTGAGCCTTGGACTTGGGTTTGATAGTGTCCTAATCACTATCCAGACTTTGGTTTGATCTGCAAGGGTCTGCTCCTAATTTGTTTGACTAAACTTATGGTCAGGGGTGTGCCAGCCTGTTTTGTGGCTAGGTATGACCACCACCTGTCATGGCCCCCTAATTCCCTTTCACTTTGCACTCATTCCTAGCTATAAGTTCTGCCCCTCTCTTGCAAGTCATGCTTTGGGACCCCTGAGCTCCCTCTGAACTTGGATGCCTGAGAGTTAGCTTTTCCACACTGCATTGTTTCTAATTCTAATGGTATCTGGGGTGTAAGCAATGCCGGGGATCCCTGAGATTCCTTGGAACTTTGAAACACCCTAGATAATGAGAAGGCTTTGGAAATCTGGATCTCGGAATTGGTTAAACACATGTTATTGGACATTAGGATTGAATTAGGCTGCTCGGATCTAGCTTTTGGCTTTTGATGTATTTTTATAGCCATTTTCCGGTCTGTAATAATTTGTATAAAAAAACTCGGGAAATATAGTAAAAGGGTGTGGGAGGGGTTTTACTTTCTTGCATCAATAAGGGTAGATATCATGCTTTCGAACTCTCTTTTTCTAGAAATCCTGCCTATAGGTCTGTTTAACATCTCTGATTCAATCACATAGATACCATGCCTATAGGGTTTAACGTTTAATTATGCTGCAAGTCACCTAGAAATCCTGCCTATAGAGTTTAATATTTAACTATACTGCAAATCACATAGAAAGCATGCGTATAGGATTTAACGCTCATATTCTGTAACTAACGCATGCAGAGATCCTGCATATAGGAATTCTAAGCTTTTCTGAAAATTCATGTATAGATATCATATCTATAGGGAATGCATATTCATTAGGCAAACTGTAGGATTAATTAAAAATGGTGATCTCTTCATAAATTCTTTAACATGTTCTGAAAAATCAAATGTAGATATCATGTCTATAGGATTTCTCATCAAATTCGTCTGATAATAATCTGTTAACTGGTCCTTAACGCCTTAATTCAGTAACGATTTCAAAAGTCTTAATCTTTTTGATAAAACTCTCTCGAATCAGTATACATTTATCCTAAAAGTTGAGTTCTTCAAATCTGCATCTTTTCTGAAACGGTTTCTTTTCTAATATTTTTCCTAAGCGTTTTCCAACTAAATTCTAGTCTTCCTGAACTCGTCTTTTAAAACAATTCTGAAGCTTACTCTTTTCCTCAGATAGTTCTGTCTTTTCTCCGAAATTCTTTACAATTATTTTTGTGTTTTATAACCGGACAGTCCGCTAATTTTCTTTAAAACTTATTTCCAAGCTAAGTCTGCAGTATGTTCTTTCTTTCAAAAACTCTTCTGCATTAGCCTATCTTCTGAAATCAGTACTTTTCTAAATAACTCGCGTTGAATACTTTAATACCTGATAACTGTATCCGAGTTGCCTAATGCAGACTTTCTGCCTAAAACACATGTTTTTAACCAGTCCGTTCGCTGCTTAAATTTAATCAAAGACAAAACCAGAATTTGTTAAGGCATACTAAACTAAATGATTGTTTGATTTCTGGGGTTAATTTGAGCTTTGTATGATTGTTTGTTCTCCCCTATTACTTGCTACTTGTTTTGAATGTCGAGTAGAATTTTATCCTTTAAGCTCCATAAAGGCCTCCATCCCTTTCTTTCCCTTTTAGGATTAGAAGTCCTAATACCCCCGGGACTGATAGGATTGGGACAGGTAGTAGCATGCGGTAAGTAAACGATACCGTTCCGCGCTTTAATACCTTAATGGGGTGGGAAGGGTAGACATGGAGATGATTATTATACGATAACACTATGCGTACAATCAGGTACCGGTGTTGTGCGAATGATCCATGTAATGTATAAACCTAGGACCCCCTCCCTCTTTATTAGTTTGTTATTTTCACATTTTTCAAAAGTTGCCCAAAACCTTTTTCATTCCGTTTCTGTTTATTTCCCTAAGTTATTTGCATCATTATTTGATCTTTCCCCTCATTGCGTATCTCTTCTTAAATTGCAAAACTGTTATCTTCTAAATTTCAGCATCTTTAAAAAAATTTATTTGTAATAGTTTTCCCGTATTTGCAATGCTTGCTTGTTTACCTATTTGCTTGCATTTAAAGTCACAATTGTAGCATGGCCGGGAACCACACTAGTGGATCTTGAGGGATGCCTAACACCTTCCCCTCGGGATAATTTCAAGCCCTTACCCAACTCTGGTTTTCATCTTTAATTCTTCTTAAAGTGTCATAATGCACTATAATCATTAGGTGGCGACTCTCCAAAATCCAAAACCCAACTCCCAAACGGGAATAGAGTTGTCTTCCCAAATGTCGTATACACAATTCTGCAAGGAAAAAAAGGGGGGCGTCGACAGTCGGTTGGCCTTGTCTTCACGAGAGGTGCCACCACGACCGGGTATGGGTTTAGAGTCGTGTCACAAGGTCAAACACAAATCTGATGGTAGTATTGAGAGGTTCAAGGCAAGGCTTATAGTTAAGGGGTATACACAACAGGCTGGTGTTGATTACACTGAGACCTTCACGCCTGTTGTAAAAATGACAACTATTAGAGCACTTATAGCAACTGCAGTGAAGAAGCATTGGGGTATCTTCCAGCTTGATGTCAATAATGCCTTCCTTCATGGGGATTTACATGAGGAAGTGTATATGGACCTGCCTCCTGGTCTATTAGTTGACACACCTAGCCTGGTATGTAAGCTGCACAAATCATTGTATGGCTTGAAACAAGCTAGTCGACAGTGGTATAACAAGTTGGCTGAGCCATTGTGTTCCAAGGGCTATGTACATTCCCTCAATGATTACTCTTTATTTTACAAGAAATCTAAATCCTCTGCTATATATGTTGTTGTCTATGTAAATGATGTAATTGTCACAGGGAATAATCCTGTGGAAATCACTTGTTTGAAGGCCTTCCTCCATGCTCAGTTCAAGATCAAGGACTTGGGTCGACTACACTATTTCCTGGGTTTAGAGGTCCTCTACAAGGAGGATGGTGTGATAATCTCTCAGAGAAAATTTGCTCTTGACCTACTGAAGGAGTATGAATACCTTCAGCTCACCATTGGATCCTACAGTTAAATTTCAAGCCAATGAAGGTAACCCCCTTAGCACACCCTTCTATCTATTGAACCTTGATAGGCAAGCTGAACTTCCTAACAAATACAAGGCTGGACATTGCCTATGGTGTCCAGCACCTCAGTCAGTTCATGCAAGATCCCAGGAAACCTCACCTCAAGGCTGCCTATCACTTAGTTAGGTATCTGAAAGCTGATTCTACTCTTGGTATCTTCTTGTCTACAAATCCATATTACACAGTTAGAGGGTATTGTGACTCTGATTGGGCTACCTGCCCAGATTCTAGGAAGTCTGTCAGTGGTTATCTCGTTTTACTTGGTGGCTACCCCATTAGTTGGAAGTCTAAGAAGCAAGCTACTATCTCTCTTTCTTCCGCTGAAGTAGAGTATAGAGCCCTCAGAAATGTTGTTGGAGAACTGGTGTGGCTGTGCAGACTATTTACTGAACTTTTTGTTCCTTTTCCTTCCCTTTTCACAATGTTCTGTGACAGCCAATCAGCTCTACACATAGCTTGTAATCCTGTTTTCCACGAGCGGACCAAACATATTGAAGTAGACTATCACTTTGTGAGAGACAAATTGCAAGAAGGACTAGTTTCCCTTCATCATGTTGGTACTGCTAATCAGCTAGCTGATGCTTTAACCAAAGCACTTACTGGAGTCAAGCATGCAGCAGTGATGAGCAAGTTGGCTGTGACATCTTCACCTCCAACTTGAGGGGGGTATTGAGATAGTGTATTGTATTTATCATTATGTCAACAATTAGTTAGGTATGTATTAGCATAGCTTTAGATAGTATTGGGTCCCACATGTAATATGTATATATACTCAATTGATTTTCTAATACAAGTAAGTTCATTTTTCACACTTCACCGACTCATCTTTTCTCTCTGCTTCCCATGTTCTCCTTCAAGAACCTTCTATGGTTTCGTCATTGTAGCTCAAGCTTGAGCTCTGCTCCTCCAATGGCTTTGCATCTTGACAAGTTTAAGTACATAAAGGGTGTAAAGTTGTGCAATGCTCAAAATTCCAGCAAGATCTAGAGGGAAATTGCACAATGACAACTTCCTAAGACTCAATGGGAAGTTTAATCCTGTCGGAATCATTTTCGGAACACTAAATCAGAGCACCTTTAGTGTTTCAAGTTGTGTTAAAGATTCTAAGAGAGGGAATCGACTTCCGTTCTTTCCACGGCCCCATGATTTGTCAAATATACGTCTTAGCTTTTGAAGATTGGGTGTTCTGCTCACTCTCCTCTCCATATCTTCTGCACTAGAAAAATATGGCGAGGAAAGCATTGTCAAAGAATTTCATTGCATTTTCAAACATAGCTATATCACTGTGTACTGGTCTCAACTGATCCAACTTCCAGAAAGTTTCTGGCAGTGACACCACTTCATTCATTCCTTTGACTTGAAATATTTCTAGATTCCGAAGATTGTTTATTGATGATGGGATAGAATTCTTAGTAGTTCGAACAGCAAAGTACCTTACATTCCTAAGTTCTGTAGGGAAAGAATCCACAATAACAAACTCCAAATCCAATACCCTAAGAAACTTGAAGCTACCAAATACTTCTGATGTATTTTTCATGACAGAAAATCTATTCTCACTGACCTCCCTGAATAAAATCGATCGAGCATACGAGCATGATGCGCTCCACCTAGCTATCCTATCCCGATCAGAGTTAGACGATAAACCTTGTTGCTTAGCCTTTAGTAAAAGGAGGATCATCATCATAACGTCTGAAAATTAGAATATTAAGTAGGATAAGAAGCAAGTGCAAAAGTCTGCATTTAACCAAATAATTAGAGAACAATAGAGAGTTAAATACCTTTTTAGCCACAAAAGGAAGTTTTCTTCCACAGCTTTATCCTTACAGAAGTCGAGCACTAGGTCATGTACACGACATGCCTTGATCTTTCCAATGGATCTCTTCATAGTAACAATGACCAAGTTTCTTCTGATAATATCCTCGAAGTAATCTTCTGCAATGTCCTTCAAATGGTTGTCATCATCATCTTCAACGAAATCCTCGGCAATCCGTAACCTTGTTAGTTTGTTGGGATAAAAAAAAGGTTAAATACATAAACAGTCCTTTCAACTTGTCCTCAACAGTCAGATGTACACCTCAATTGACCCATTTACCATTTAGATACTTCAAATGACTATTAAGTGTATCAAGTAAACATTCGAGTGGAACAGACTATATGGGTAAGTTACACTTGCCGGTGATGTGTCAATAAGCCAATTAAAGAATGACAAATGTAATTTATAATTAAAATATTTGACACGTGTAATTAATGAGAAAATAATATCTTTTTCCTTATTTCCAACTACACCATCCCCCCCCC
>MU789381.1:23903-45284 GCA_026770625.1 Nicotiana glauca
ACCCCTTCAACATCTTAACACCTCTTAACCAGATACACAACCGACGAGCCCTGCTTTTGAACGACCAAGAACTAAAAAAATTATTGGAACTTGGTCTTAATTTTTGTCGTGTAGGAGCCTCAAACATCTTTGTCGCCTGGGATGATGTCTCTATTGATGGCTGCGACTGAGGTTATGGTGGTAGAGCTCAATTAATTATTATGGTGAAATTTAATTTATCCAATTAATTATTATGGTAATGATTGTGATTGATTGTATAAGCAATTGTGATAGTATATATTGGACGAAATTGTGTGCTTATTTTACATTTTTTCCATTCGTTGTAATTTGGAAGAAACTTTTTAATTGTTCTTGTTTTTCATCAGTGGTGAAACTTGAATAAGAAAGAAGTATGAAGATGAAGGTAAGTGGGTCATTAAAATAAGGTTAATTTAAAAGAAAAAGGAGAAAAACATAATTTTGAGGGTTTCACGCGCACAGACATGAATAAGCACATACTTTGCCATGTCATCGTGAGGGGTTCATGAGACACACTTTAGCTGAGAAGAGGTGTCTCTCTGGTCATTAGTATAATTGAGGTGTCCATCTGACCGTTGAGGACAACTTGAAGGGGTTGTTTATGTATTTCGCCTAACAAAAAAATTTTGCCCACGAATAATATCCATGGTAAATAACAATAACACAAGAGAGTGACAATGACACCAAATATTTCAACGGGATAAAATACAATACCTCAGCGAAGCAATATTACAACTTAGTAGTGTCAAGAGACTACTACAACTTCGAAAGAAATAACACTCTTTATTTTAAATACCTCACTACAATATTACTCCCACTTACTATTTATCTCACATACTACAATCTGTGGATTACTCTCTCTACGCTCTATTGCGCTCTCTCTGATTTGGTGTGCCTACAATGAGAAATGCAGCTGCTATTTATAGTAGTAAATGGCCACCCAAGGAACCAATCAAAATATTTAGTTTGTTGCAAGTTGTAACATGGGCAAGAATTGGTTTTGCAAATTGTTCTGCAGATCCAACCTTTTGCCTCTTTCAACCAATCACTATTTTTTCTTTTTCTTTTTTGTTTACTTATTATTTGAGGACTGGACCCCACAAATCTCTCCCTTAATTTTGATTTTTCTTCTTCATTCCATGTCTTGATCTCAATCTCTGAAAATATTCAAATTTGAGAGGCTTGGTAAAAATATCCACAACTTGATCATGAGATTTCACATACTTGAGCTCAACTTCCTTCTTGGCAATGCTTTCTCTGATGAAGTGATACCTTGTATCTTTATGCTTGTTTCGATCATGATACACTGGATTCCTCGCGAGTGCCTGTGCGGATTTGTTGTCAATACAAATCTCTGTAGCTTCAATTTGTGGTAAATTGAGCTCCTTCAACAATCTTCTCATCCAAATAGCATGACACGTACAAGATGTTGCTGCTACATATTCAGCTTCACAAGTCGAGAGAGTAACTATGGACTGTTTCTTTGAACTCCAAGAAATAACAGAATTACCCAAGAAAAACACAAAACCAGTTGTACTTTTTCTATCATTAATATCTCCCGTACAATCACTATCACAAAATTCGATAAGATTGAAATCACTAGAAGAATAATAAAATAACCCAAAGTCAATAGCACCTTTAAGATAACGAAGAAGCATCTCCCTTTATAACGAAAATGTTGCAACTTCTTCGTTATAAAGTACAAGGAGCATTTATATCGATGCAACTATTCCATGCTCATGGGGCTTTCTTTAATCCATATAAAGCTCTCTTCAATAGCAACACTTTATCTTTATAATTTTTGACCACAAAGCCCGATGGTTGTTCAACATAGACTTCTTCTTCAAGATAGTCATTCAAGAAGGCTGACTTGACATCTAGCTGATGGATCTTCCACTTCATTTGCGCTGCCAAAGAGATCAGCAAACGAATCATCTCCATGCGGGCAATAGGTGCATAGACCTCTTCATAGTCAATGTCTTGCCTTTGCGTGTAGCCTTTAGCCACAAGTCGTGCCTTGTATTTCTCCACATCTCTATCAGCATTCTTCTTTATTTTGTATACCCATTTCACTCCAATTGCTCGATGACCCTTGGGAAGAGTTGTTAACTCCCAAGTATTGTTCTTCTCTATTGACTCAATCTCCTCCTCCATGACTTGCCTCCACTTTTTGTTTGTAATAGCTTCATCAAAGTTTATTGGTTCATTGTCAGCAAAGAGACAACATAAAAAATTAAAATTAGTAACTTCTTCTGTGTCCTCATAGAGTTCTTGAATGCTCCTTGTCCTTTGCGACTGTTTATTTGAACTTTCTTGAGAAGAGAGAGATGCAACATTAGTTGGAGAAGGAAGTGGAGTTGTATCATGCACAGGTTCCACGGTCTATGGTTCTTTTTCATCACTAAAATATGGAAGAAAATCATATAAAGTTTCTTCCTGAGCTTCCCAATCCCATGCCAATTCTTCATCAAATTCAACATCGCGACTTACCACCACCTTGTCGCTGCTTGGGTTGTATAACTTGTAGCCTTTTGAATTTGTATCATAGCCAACAAACACATGCTTGACACTTCGATCGTCAAGCTTCGCTCTCCTTTGTTGTGGAATCTGAGCATATGTTATGCTCCCAAAGATTCTCAAGTGTTTGACACTTGGCTTTCTTTCACTCTATGCTTCTTGAGGCATTTGATCTCTAATATTTCTTGTTGGAGGCCTGTTGTTCAAATAAACTGCACAAGAAACAACTTCAGCCCAAAATTCGTTGGACATACTTTTAGCTTTCAACATATATCGAGCCATATTAAGAATCGTTCGATTCTTTCTCTCTGCAAATCCATTGTGTTGGGTGAATAAGGTACCGTTAGAGGGCAAAGAATTCCATGAGACTGAAAAAAGTCATTAAATTCGTTTGAAGTGAATTCGCCTCCTCTAGGACCTTAGAGATTTAATTTCATAGTCACTTTCTTTCTCCACAAGTACTTTAAATTTTTTAAAAGCAGCAAAAGCTTCAGATTTTTGGTTCAAGAAATAAATCCAAGTCTTTCTAATAAAGTCATCAATAAAAAGCAAAAAGTATCTACTTTTACCAAAAGAAGGTGGATTGATTAGTCCACACACATCAATGTGAACAAGCTGGAGCGGCTTGGTTGATATTGACATGGCCTCCTTTGGAAAACTCCTCCTTGCATGTTTTCAAAGAAGACAAGCTTCACATAGTTGATTTGGATGGTATCCCATGTACCATGTTCTTTTCTCCCATTGATTTGAGTGCTTCAAAATTCAAATGCTCAAATCATGTGCCAACACCATGATTCATCTTGCACATTAGCCTTCAAACACTTTGCATCAATTGTTTTAATATTCAGATAAAATAATCTATTCTTTGCCATATGCACTTTAGCAATTAGAATTCCACTTGAATATCTAATCCAAAGATACATATTTTTCATGTGGATATCATATTCCTTTTCAAGAAGTTGACCCAAACTCAAAATATTACTTTTTAATTTTGGCATATAATAAACATCTTGAATTAGCTTGTGACTACCATCTTTACAGGATATCAGAATCGTACATATCCCTTCAATTTGAATCTTTGAGGTATCTCCAAAGGACACATTACCTCTCACCGTTTTATTGATCTCCACAAACTTTTCTTTGCATCCGCACATATGATAGCTTGCTCCATTGTCCAATCCATGTCTTATTCCTCGAGTGCCATCAACAACGTTGACTCAACTTCTTATTTCTTATCGTCAACAAGATTAGCTTTTTCTTCAACATTGCTACGACATTCTCAAGAGTAATGGCCAAATTTATGTCAATTATTGTTTCTCCCAAACGCACACGCAAGTATGCGTGGTCGTACAAGTAATAAGATGATAAGTCGAGTGTCGAACCCACAGAAACTTATATTAACTACTCACTAACACACCAATATTGTCATTCCGTCAAGCCAAGTTCGAGTTCAAGAGTTTAGTTATGCTAATCATAATTTTAAGTAACAGCTAAATTATCAAGTATCGAGTTGATTATTGTGTATTTAATAGAGATAAATATTCCAGGGTTGTGATTGATTCACCAATCGTATTGTGTTCTAATTAACTCTCCCTTTCATATAATTCACTCATGGCTGTTAATTAATCAATAAATGCTCTCATAGCCTTCTCCTGAAGTACTACTCACCTATTCTCAATAGATTAACACCTATATTCCTATGAAATCAATCTATTAAGAACGCATTAAGATCACGACATTTAATTAAGCATGGTGATTAGGTATATTCCTATCCTAACCACAAATCTGCTCCCCCTAAGGGTTAAGATCATGCTTTCTTCAATTTTTCTCTAATCTAAACATAGCTTTTCCAAGCATAGCATTGATAGTAAATAAAAATCCAACTGCTGGCCAAATAATTAAGCAATTTAAACTTAGAATTGAAGAAACAACCATAGATAAATGAATTATAATCAAGATCAAGTTAATCTCAAATAACAATATTCATGGCTAAATCACAACCCCAGAACAATGGGTGTTTTAGCCACTCATGATCATACAAAACTCAACAATAAAAGTCTTAAACATACTATAAATAAAAAACTAGAAGAAAGTTTGAAAGAACTCTGACTAACTCCCCTAAGCGCTTTAACACATCACATGTTGCGCTCATTTTTTCAAACCAAATTTTTTTTTTATTCACAAACAATATATCACCCAAATATTCCCTTCTTCTTTAAGCACTCTATTAATTCATACCCACTAGCTGGAACAAAACACAATGTATTTATTCATTCAATTTTCGCTAGTGGTGTATATGATACAAAACAAGTGCACTTTCTAATCTTTCATTGGTTCCACTCAAAAGCCACCCACACACTTAATTCTTTCTTAATTCTTTTAGCAATCTTCTCACAATTAAAGTGCTTTAAGAGGGAAAAAAGTTCCAAACAAGATCAATCAAGAACAAAAGGGTATAGGCTTGTAATGTGGTTACCAAACAAAAATCTATATGCTCAATAGGGTTAACTAGGAATAAATTTTATTTGTGATAAGCAATTATGCCCAAAAAGGTCAAAGAAAACCTAAGATCATTTTTTTTAAATCGAGTGTCACCTAGTATTTCGCCTTAATTCACATACCGGACAAGTTCTAGACACAAATACAATGCATGGACTGTATAATTCTCACTACACACAGCATATGACTCATTCAGATTGGCTCATCAAGACGCTCCATTACGAGCAGCAATTCAGTGACAAACATACAAATTAACGCACTTTCTGTGGGATCCAACAATTAGGACTACTCGTAACACTCTAGGGTCTATTGTGTTCAGGTGTGTCAAAGCTATGGGTTCTCTTCTTTAGCTTGCATCCCTTATTTTAATCTACAAATCAAAATGAAAACAGAAATTAAAAACTACCTATGCCTGGTTCAATATAAACCCTTGGAAAAGAACCGTGGCTTAAAGAAAAACCAAGGGAGAGTTGTTACACTTTCTAAAAATAAAAATAAAATAAAAACAAAAATTCTTTTTTTTTCTAAGCTCAGTCCCTCAAGAACCCCTATATAAAAAGAATCCGTCATCGGGCCACACCATTTTTTTCCTATTTAAAAATTACACAAAAAAAAAAATAATTCTACTCCATGTAGATAACAATTACTCCAACAATACTAATTCAACCATACCAAACAACCAAAACATTTAAACACAAAACTGAAATAGTCAATCAACTTATATAATGTACCAAACCACCAAAAACAATCCAACAATTCAAAACAATTAAAACACTCTAAAAATCCATAATAATTAACATCATCCAAAATAGTTAAGAACAGTTACAGATATGCTGAAGGGAATCCCTCACCCCACACTTAAAGCTAAAGACATGCCCATATGTCTTTTATTATAAACAAGAGATGAGGCAAAGATACTTCCCCGAAAAGTCAATCCTGGTCGGAGACAGAACCGGCGTTGACATTGCACGCCCGACCCAATGCACGAAGCCAACCCATGATCCGGTTTTCCGTTTTCTTCTGCTGAGTCTGCATTTCATCAACACGTTCCCCCAGATCTTTCACTGATGTTTTTATTTCAGTTATTTCCTGCTCCATGCGATCTATCCGTTGTCCCCGACTGGCCCTAGACGGTCCTGCAGCATCAGAAGCTTATGGTTGCGCTGGTTGTACATCATCTCTCATCTCCACATCATCAGCTCCCTCTTGTTGGTCCTCTCCCTCCTCCTCATCACTGTCGTCAGAATCATTACCAACCAATTCCACTGCAGTTACCACCTCTTTACCTGTGGTGACCCTCTCAGCCGTGAAAGGATCGACTGCAGATAGTCGGCCATCTATATCAAGATTATTTGGCACAATGGCTTGAAGGCACAGCAGGGTGACAAGAGATGGATAATACAACCCATATCATTGAACTCGAACCCTATGGAACATTTTTTTATGTAACAATAATGCCACATCAAACCACCCCATATTCATAAAACACATAATTAAGCATGCTCGAGGAATATTCACTTCAGACAGATTTTTGGAAGGTAAGAGGCGATTGTTGATGAATTACAACCAACATTTGGCTTCGAACTTAAGGGAATTGGCGTGGAACTTGCTTCCATATTTATACCATTATATATTTGTATCTGGTCGACAAATGATGTCGGTGAATGTGGACCATGGAATAAGCTTGCTGTTATATGCCTGGTATACATCCATGTACCCCTCCTCCACTGGGGGTAGCCTGTATGCAGCCCGAATTGTTTCTATAGATGCATTGACTGGTCGCTTGCGCACTGTAACATTGTAGTCATTATGTTCCGGAAGGTTGGCATAAAATTCCCTCACAAGCATTATATTCGCAGTGATTGGCTCCTCGAAGAATATCTCAAGTCCACGCCTCCTCAACTCGTTTGGTATATTGGGACAGGTAATAGCCAGAGCATTTAGATCCAATGCTTGTTCAGGTACTATTCTTTTATCCTCTTTTTTATTAAAACTATCTTGTGCCTTGGCGGGCACAAACTTTTGACTATTGAATGGCCTAGTATCAACTGACTTTCGGGGCCGTCCCCCAACATTTGCTGTAGCAGGGCGTCGGGATGAGGAACTTGATGCTGGGCGTTTATGAGGGGCCATGGTACCTGCAAGTAGTTCAGAGTTAGCCTTATTCAATCGGGTGACCAAACCGGGCTACATAGACTTCACCATGGAATTGATCACAACACTTCCTCCATAGAGGCATTTTATCAAACACACGGTGAGCATGGTAAATTTCAAGCTTCACCCAACCCTATATCACAGTGTACCCACCACCAACCAACCCAATCACTTCATCACACCACTATATTCATAATTGTTTCAATTTCTCAGCCCAACCAAACAACATATATATATATATATATATATATATATATATATATATATATATATATATATGTTTCAATCCTCTATTAATGCTACATTCTAATGTCAACCAAGAAAAAGTTGAAGAAATTATCTTAAATAGATAAAAAAAAATTGACAATCTAATAATAATTCTACATAATAATGCTCAACAAGAAAAATTGAAGAAATTATACTAAAGATATACTTGTAAAACGGAATTTAACAAAAAGAGAAAATTAAAACTATCCTAATAATTAAAAATGATTTTTTAACAAAATAAAAAAAAATTGGAGTATAAAAACTAAATAATAAGAAGAAGATGAACACATACCTGAGTAAGGGAGAGTTGGGTTATGGAGTGGATGAAGAAGAAGAGAAATTTGATGAAGAAAAAGAAGAAGAAGGTTAGGGTTTGGTTTGGGATTTTTGGGGGTTTTGGCGTTAGAATGGGGAGGGTTTTTTTTTCAGATGGAGAGTGTTAGAATGGGGAGTTTGAACCAAATAAACAAAACAAAACAAAAAAAATACTTACCTGGACTAGCGCGGGCTGAGCGCGGCCGCGCTAGTCGTTTTATCGATGGGCAGAAAGAAACTCAATTAGCGCGGGCTGAGCGCTGGATTAGCGTGCCCGAGCTAGTTGAGCATCTATGAGGCAGTGGGAAACCCGTTTAGCGCGGGATAAGCGCGGTTTTAGCTCGCCCGCGCTAGTTCAGTGATTCCTTTTTTTTTTTTCTGACTTAGCCCCTCGAGAAGGCCAAGTTTATTACACACTATATTTACAATACACTTGTGGGTTGCCTCCCACACAGTGCCTGATTTAACGTCGCGGCACGACGCAGAGTCTCGCTCACTCATTAGCGAGCACAATTTTGGTCTTTTCACGATTAATCATTCCTCCCCAATAGTGCTTGACTCTATGACCATTCACCAAGAATTTTCTGTCGCCATTTAAAGCTCGCAGCTCGATTGCACCATAAGGAGTAACTCTCACCACCTCAAACGGACCTGACCATCTCGACTTTAGCTTCCCAGGAAACAGCCGTAGTCTAGAATTGAATAGCAATACCTGTTGGTCTGGCTCAAAGTGACGCGACTCGATATGCTTGTCATGCCATCTTTTTGTTTTTTCTTTATATAGCTTAGCATTTTCATAAGAGTGCAGCCTGAACTCATCTAATTCATTCAACTGCAGTAGTCTTTTCTCACCTACGGCTTCAAGGTCCATGTTCAGCTTCTTAATGGCCCAATACGCTTTGTGTTCAAGCTCAACTGGCAGGTGGCATGCCTTCCCATAGACCAGCTTGTAAGGGGACGCTCCAATTGGCATTTTATATGCAGTTCTATATGCCCATAGAGCATCATCCAACTTTGCGGCCCAATCCTTCCTATTCACACTCACCGTCTTATCCAGTATTTGCTTGATTTCTCTGTTTGACACCTCGGCTTGCCCACTTGTTTGTGGGTGGTATGATGTGGCAACTCTGTGGCAAACTCCATATTTATCTAGAAGGTTATTCAACAATCTATTACAAAAATGAGTTCCTTCATCACTAATTAAGGCACGTGGAGTCCCAAATCTTGAGAGTATGCTCTTTTTCACAAACGCAGCCACCACCATGGCATCATTCATTGGCTACGCAATTGCCTCCACCCATTTTGACACATAGTCAACGGCTAGCAGAATGTATTTGTTCCCTATGGATGGTGGAAATGGCCCCATAAAATCTATCCCCCACACATCGAAAAGCTCAACTTCTAGAATGTTATTTAAAGGCATCTCATGCCTTCTGGTGATTGATCTTGTTCTTTGACATGGGTCACACTTCTTAACGAATGCATGGGTGTCCTTAAATAAAGTCGGCCAAAAGAGACCGGATTGTAGCACCTTTGTAGCTATTCTATCTCCTCCATGATGGCCCCTATAAGGTGAAGCGTGACAATCATACAGCACTAACTCTACCTCTTTTTCAGGAATGCATCTCCTCAACAACTGATCAGCACATTGCTTGTACAAATAGGACTCATCCCAGTAGTAGAAGTTCACATCATGTAGAAACCTCTTTCTTGCTTCAAATTTCATTTTCGGGGAAAGGACCCCACTCACAAGGTAATTCACATAGTCTGTGTACCATGGGGGAGGGTCTTGGGTTATAGTAAAGAGTTGCTCATCCGGAAACATTTCTTTAATTTGGCCACCCTCCTCCAAGTGATCGTGATTTTCCAGCCTTGATAAGTGGTCAGCTACTTGGTTTTCTATCCCTTTTCGATCTCGTATTTCTACATCAAATTCCTGCAGCAGCAATACCCAATGCATAAACCTGGCCTTAGACTCTTTTTTTGTAAACAAATACCGGATTGCTACATGATCGGTATGGACTATGACTTTCGTTCCCACCAAGTATGCTCGGAACTTCTCAAAAGCCCACACCACAGCTAACAATTCCTTCTCAGTGGTGGTGTAATTCAGCTGTGCACCATTAAGAGTCTTACTCGCATAGTAGATGGAATAAAACACCTTTTCCTTCCTCTGGCCCAGTACTACCCCAATAGCAAGATCACTCGCATCACACATAAGTTCAAATGGTAAAGACCAATCAGGTGCTACAATAATGGGAGCAGTCACCAACTTCTTTTTAAGTTCTTCAAATGCGTTGAGGCAAGCATCATCAAATTTGAAACTCGCATCTTTTTCAAGTAGCCTGCACATAGGAGTGGCGATTTTTGAAAAATCTTTAATAAAGCGCCGATAGAAATCCGTGTGTCCCAAGAAACTCCGGACACCCTTTACTGAAATAGGTGGAGGTAATTTCTCAACCGCCTCTACCTTTGCTTTATCAACTTCAGTGCCGCTCCAAGACACTCTGTGACCCAACACAATGCCTTCTTGTACCATAAAATGGCACTTTTCCCAATTAAGTACCAAATTTGTTTCTTCACAACGGCCGAGCACCTTGCTTAGATTCCTCAAGCAATCATCATAAGAAGACCCAAAAATTGAAAAGTCATCCATAAACACTTCCACGAATTTTTCCACCATGTCGGTGAAAATAGCCATCATACATTTCTGGAAAGTGGCTGGTGCGTTACAAAGCCCAAACGGCATTCGCTTGAAGGCAAAAGTGCCATAAGGACAAGTAAACGTAGTCTTTTCCTGATCCCCTGGGCATATGACAATCTGATTGTATCCTGAATAACCATCAAGGAAGCAGTAATATTCATGCCCGGCTAACCTGTCTAGCATTTGATCGAGGAACGAAAGTGGAAAGTGATCCTTGCGAGTCGCCTTATTTAGCCTTCTATAATCAATGAAAACTCTCCATCCCATAATAGTGCGAGTGGGAATTAGCTCATTCTTTTCGTTCTCAATCACAGTCATTCCTTTCTTTTTGGGAACACATTGGGTTGGACTCACCCAGTTGCTATCAGAAATGGGAAAAATGATACCTGCATCGAGCAACTTGATTACTTCCTTTTTCACTACCTCCTTCATGATGGGATTTAATCTCTTTTGATGCTCTACAATGGGGCGGTGTCCACCCTCTAGAAAGATTTTATGCATGCAAAATGATGGACTAATACCTTTGATGTTAGCTATAGTCCACCCAATGGCCTTTTTATTCTCGCGGAGGACTCTGAGCAATTTTTCTTCTTGAGTGCTGGTCAAGCTGGATGAAATAATTATAGGCAGAGTTTCAGAGTTCCCCAAATAAGCATAGCGCAAATGTACTGGAAGGGGCTTGAGTTCTATCTTCGGAGCTTCTTCAATAGATGGCATGGGGACGGTTAGAGTTACAGGCCTGTCCATCTCTTAAAATTTTCTAAACCCATGTACATAACTGCAGGACATATCTATCACTTGCTCTATTTCTCCGATTCTGTCATCTTTACTATTTTCTACATCCCCAATCAATACTCGTTCAACAGGATCTGAAGAGCTCATATAGGGTACTAACGATGTAGCATCATTCTCCACCATATAGATCATGGATAACTCTTCATAATGGGTTGGTAACTTCAGTGTTCTATAAACATTGAATACCTCCACTCGGTCTCCTACTCTCATCGTCATCTTTCCTTCGCAAACATCAATAATAGCTCAGCCTGTGGCTAAGAATGGACGCCCCAAAATAAATGGGACTTCCTGATCAGGCTCGTAATCCAGGATGATGAAATTAGTAGGAAATATGAAAGAACCCACTTGAACTAGCACGTCTTCAATTACTCCCTCGGGATGAGCAAGGGAGCGATCGGCTAACTGTAAGATAACCGTTATTGGGAGTGGTTCACCCAACCCCAACTGTCTGAACACAGATAGCGGCCTCAAATTTATGCTCGCTCCAAGATCACATAAAGCTCGCCCAACATCATGTTTACCAATGGCGATGTGGATAGTGAAACTACCTGGATCCTTCAATTTCTGAGGTAGCTTGCCTTGAATTCTGGAACTACATTCCTCAGTGAGTGCCACAGTCTCGAACTCGGTCAACCTCCTTTTATTTGCCACAATATCCTTGATGTACTTTGCATATTTGGGTACTTCTTGTAAAATGTCAACCAATGGAATATTAATTTGCACCTGCTTCAAGATGCCAAGGAACTTTTTATATGCAACATTGTCCTTCACTTTCTGCAATCTTTGAGGGAATGGAGGTGGTGGCCTTGCAACCAATTATGGGGATTTCTCAGCTACCACCTCTCTAGCTGGCTTCTCTGGCTCATTGGCTTTCTCTGATGTTGATTCCATAATGGTTGGCCTCTCTTCAAAAGTCACTTGTTTCCTTTTTTTAGGATGAACTTCCTCTAGTTGTCTCCCATTCCTCAACGACACGGCATTAACTGGCGCCTTAGGATTTGCTTCAGTGTCACTTGGAAGAGCTCCAGCTGGTCTAGTGTTTTTAGCACTAGCGAGCTGTCCCATTTGACGCTCCAAATTTCTCACTGTTGTGGTGAGGGTTTGCTGTTCAACCATCATTTTTTTAAGCATATCTTCAAGGTGACTTGTAGAACTTGTTTGTTGTTCAGCCTGAGGTGGTCTATACTGTTGTTGATGTGCTTGAGGCCTGTATTGATTCTGAGTGCCCTGGTTTCCACCCCAAGAGAAGTTTGGGTGGTTCCTCCAATTGGGACTGTAAGTGTTCCGATATTGAATTGGTTGGCCCTTATTCGAACTACCCACGAAGCAGACAGACTCAGGGTTTGCAGGACATATGTCGCTCGTGTGCCCCTCTCCACATATTTCACAAAAAGCTTGAACCTGTTGTACCTGTTGCTTGTTGATTCCCAAGTTCATCTGGCTGACTTGATTTGTCAGTGCAGAAATATGTGCTGATAATGCCGAGATGACATCTAACTCAAGAACCCCTGCAGATTTTTGCACTATGTGTCTGCCCATCTCTCCCTGCCAATCTGGATTGCTCTTGGAGAATTTGTTCAACGATGCATATATCTCGTCAAAGCTTTTCTCTAACACTTGACCTCTAGCTGCAGCATCTACCACAATCTTTGTTTCAGAATGTAGTCCTTATATGAAAGTGTGAGCTAATACTTCATTCGTTTGATTGTGATGAGGACAGTCGCTGAGTAGCCTCTTGAACCTCTCCCAAGTTGAATATAAAGATTCTCCTGCTTTCCGTTTGAAGGCAAATATTTCACTTCGGATATTTGCAGCTTTGCCTGAAGGAAAGAACCTTGCCAGAAATTTTCTTGCCAAATCATTCCATGATGTAATGGAATTAGTTGGTTCTGCCTTTAGCCATCGCTTAGCCTTGCCCAACAGAGAAAATGGAAAGAGTGTGAGCCTTACATAATCTGGAGTGACCCCGTTACTAATATACGTATCACTTATCTCCAAGAAGTTTAGAATATGCTGTTGTGGATCCTCGTGTGGAAGACCCATGAATTGCCCATTTGCATGAAGCAACTGGATCATGCTCTGTTTCAGTTCAAAGTGCCCAGTGATCCTGGGCTTCACTATACTGGAGGTGACATTAGCAATGCTTGGCATCGCCACCTCCTGAACAGCCATGGGTTGCCCTTCTGCCATGTCCACAGGAAATTGACCCTCAACCTCCTGTGAAATGTTCTCTCAGGTTCCGAATCAAAGACTTGAAGTCGGTCCTGGCTTCGGACCCTACGCATTCAATCAAAGTTCCTGAGATCTGAGCAACAATCAAGTAACATTAGTCTCGACGAAATAAATAATTAAAGCACAAACCAGAAAGTAGCTAATATTAAGTTCCCCGGCAACGGCGCCAAAAACGTGTTGCTCCCAAACGCATACGCAAGTATACGTGGTCGTACAAGTAATAAGATGATAAGTCGAGCTTCGAACCCACAGAAACTTATATCAACTACTCACTAACACACCAATATTGTCATTCCGTCAAGCCAAGTTCGAGTTCAAGAGTTTATTTATGCTAATTATAATTTTAAGTAACAGCTAAATTATCAAGTATCGAGTTGATTGTTGTAAATTTAATAGAGACAAATATTCTAGGGTTGTGATTGATTCACCAATCGTATTGTGTTCTAATTAACTCTCCTTTTCATATAATTCACTCATGGTTGTTAATGAATCGATAAATGCTCTCATAGCCTTCTCCCGAAGTACTACTCACCTATTCTCAATAGATTAACACCTATATTCTTATGAAATCAATCTATTAAGAACGCATTAAGATCATGACATTTAATTAAGCATGGTGATTAGGTATATTCCTATCCCAACCACAAATCTGCTCCCCCTAAGGGTTAAGATCATACTTTCTTCAGTTCTTCTCTAATCTAAACATGGCTTTTCCAAGCATAGCATAGATAGTAAATAAAACCCAACTGCTAGCCAAACAATTAAGCAATTTAAACTTAGAATTGAAGAAACAACCATAGATAAATGAATTATAATCAAGATCAAGTTAATCTCAAACAACAATATTCATGGCTAAATCACAACCCCAGAACAATGGGTGTTTTAGCCACTCATGATCATACAAAACTCAACAATAAAAGTCTTAAACATACTATAAACAAACAACTAGAAGAAAGTTTGAAAGAACTCTTTTAATTCTTGCTCCAAGGTGGTATTTTTTCTTCTTCTTTCTTAGCTCCAAGATGAGTCTTCTATGGCTTTTCTCTCAATATGAATAGTGTTATTTCACTTCTCCCCTTTAATATGTGATGATCCTCCCATAATGGAACTTTTCTTTATGCAAGTTTAGTGGATTACTTCCAAATTGCCAAATTTACCCCTCAATAATTACATTTCCGGAAAGGACTAGCGCAGGTGCGCATATCCAGCGCTAATCCCGCGCTAGTGAAGTTTCATTCTGCCCGGATCGCTGAACTAGCGCGGGCGCGCTCAGCCAGCGCTAATCCCACGCTAGTGGGGTTTCTCTCTGTTAGGTTGCTGCTGCTCAACTTTTTGTCATTTAACTCCATTTTTCACTTGATTACCATCATAAACTCTCATTTGTTTATTGAACTCCTGTGAAACATTATAGCCACGATTAGAGCCAATTGTTGTATTATTTACACATTTACAATAGTAAACCATCCTTAAGTTAGAGCCAATACATAGGCCATATTATACAATTTAGCCTATTATCAATTATAACACTCAATTTTTGATTTGTCATACCTTTGTCCATTATTTTCTTGGTAGTAGCCACGTCCTCTTCCTCCTCTTTGTCCATGACCATGACATCTGAGTGTTTGGTGGATTTTAGCTTCATTGTTGAAGTTGTTACCGTTACTTCTTCCTTGTCCATGACCGCCACGGCGCGTCCTCGTCCATTCCCTGGATAGCTTTTTTCACCTCCATAATCCTTGAAGGATGCCTGAGTTTTAAGAAGTTGCTCCAACGACACTTCTTGTCTCCTCTTAATTTTTTCTTCATGGGCCTGTAAAGAACCCTCCAATTGCTCCACCATCATTGAGTCTAAATTTTTAGACTCTTTAATAGCACACACCACAAAATCGAATTTAGGTGTTAAAGTGCGAGGAATTTTTTCTACCACACGGACATCTTCTATGTCCTCGCTGTATCTTTCTTAATTGATTCACAATAGCCTTCACTTTTGAACAATAATCCGAAATGCATTCGGATTATTTCATTTTTAAAACTTCAAAGTCAGCCCTTAGAGTTTGAAGTTTTACCTTCCTCACCTTGTCAACTCCTTGGAGAGAATTTTGTAAAATCTCCCAAGCTTCCTTTGAGGCGGTAACATCTGCCACCTTCTCAAACATGGCATCATCCAAACATTGGTGGATAAGCGTGAGGGCTTGTTGATCCTTCTTCATTGTCTTTTCCAAGACATCTTTTTCATTTTGAGGCAGAGCTTCCTCGTTATCGGGTTTGCATACCCTCTATCTACGATTTCCCGTACATCCTGGGAGCCTAGAATGACTTTCATACATAGACACCATTTCTCATAATTATCTTTTGTGATACGGGGATACTGAAAAGACAGCGGGCCATTACTCGTCATGGCTCTGATACCATGTTGTTGGGATAAAAAAAATTCCGCCTAGGAATAATATCCACAGTAAATAACAATAACACAAGAGAATAACAACGACACCAAATATTTCAACGGGATAAAATACAATACCCCAGCGGAGCAATATTATAACTTAGTAGTGTTAAGAGACTACTACAACTTCGAAAGAAATAACACTCTTTATTTTAAACACCTCACTACAATATTACTCCCACTTACTATTTATCTCACAGACTACAATCTGTAGATTACCCTCTCTACGTTCTATTGCGCTCTCTCTGATTTGGTGTGTCTACAATGAGAAATGCAGCTACTATTTATAGAAGTAAATGGCCACCCAAGGAACCAATCAGAATATTTGGTTTGTTGCAAGTTGTAACATGGGCAACGCCCAAAACCAATTCCAAATTGGTTTTGCAAATTGTTCTGCAGAGCCAACCTTTTGCCTCTCTTTCAACCAATCACTATTTTTCTTTTTCTTTTTTGTTTACTTATTATTTGAGGACTGGACCCCACATAGTTTTGAGACTAAAATTTCCCTGTCCTCTAAAAATGCTCCAAAATATAAAAGGTATGATTTCAGCTTATAAGGTAAATTGTAGTAACTTAGTTGTACTAAATCCTTTGTGCCACTCTGGATTTGTGCACCTAAACTTACTTCCATTTGCTTCCAACATTTTTCTTACTTATCCATCCTTGCGAAGAGACCAGCCACTAAAACAACCGAAAGAGGTAGCCCTTTACACTTTTTTGCTATTTCTTGCCCAACTTGCTTTAGCTCTTCAAGGCACTTTTCTTCCCCAAATACCTTTCTTTGCAATAAGGACCAACTTTCATCATTATTAAACAAACGTAGATCATGGGGATCAGTGGAACATTTAGCGTAAAGAGCAACTTCCCACAGTCTGGTGGTCAGAATGATTCTACTACCATTATCATCATCAGGAAAGCATAATCTTAGATCATCCCATGCATCTTTCTCCCACACATCGTCAATAATCAGAAGATATCTTCTTCTCATTAATGTTTGTTTTAGTCTAGCAGCTAATTCACTTTCACCTTCTTTACTAAGATCAAATAGGCTCATGAGTAGCATCACTCAAAATGGAAAGTAGCAAGTCTTTATGTGTGTATACCTGAGAAACACGACACTCACCTCGGAAATTGAGATGGGAGACAATTGACTGCTCATTCATAAAACTTCTGGCCAAGGTCGTTTTTCCTAATCCAGGCATACCAACTATGGAGATAACTTCTAGCTGGCGTGGTCCTCCGACTAGTTGGCCTCTTATGGTTTCCTTCACATCCAATAAGCCCACAGGTTCTTCGTCATTGATAGCAGGGGAAACAATTGTTATTTCCTTCTTCTCGGACTTAGGCAATTCTGTCTTAACAATCTTAATCTCTTCTGTCATCACTGAGAGATATATTTTAAAATACGAAAGAGGAATATCTCTAACTTCTAAAGAATCTATTATATCCTCTAACTCATGTGCATTATCAATGACTCTTGCAGCTATATCTTGAATTTCAGCATACTTATTATTGCTTGGTTCTGCTACACCCTTGAGCAAAGGTTGGAGAAATTCAAGCTCCCCATGGACCAGTTCGAGTTGGTTCTTCACCGAAGTAAGTGAACCAGCAGGGCAACAAATGAGTGCCTTTAAGCTCTCCATAAGGAAATTTATAGAGCCTAATGAATCATTTTTAGGCGAATGGGATTGTATCCACTCCCGGATATCACGGTTAACCTGTGTTTTGACAAGCTGAACTATATCAACTAAAACAATCAGTTCTTGCTTTTGATGTTCCTTGTCTTTGCTACTGTCATACAATGAATAAATGACAAGTCCAGCATTAACAGCCACATTCTCAAGTCGTGTGAAGAAACGGTTCCTCATCTCATCCTGAATGCTGTTAATCAACGACAACTCATTGAGAATAATTCTCGATGACTTAAGCTTATCCGGAAGGGTTTCAGTTTGGTCCTTAGCCAAAGGAAAAAGTGTTGTCGAGGACATGGGAGGACTGCCTGATAACCTTAAGTTTATCAGGACATCAGTGTTGATTGACAAAAGAAATTGTCCCACATCGGTGGATAATTTCATGGGGGGGGGATATTTCTCTATAAAAGGAGGCCTAATGTTTAGGATTTAAACACACCTCTCATTTGCCTTCTTATCTTCTTAAGGCATTTGTATCTTCTCTCTTTAGTATTATTTCACTTGTATTTTTGGAGTGGAATAAAATATTGGTTGTATCCGAGGAGTAGGCAAAATTAGTCAAACCTCGTAAATTCTGGTATTCCTTTTATTATTGCTTTATTGTCTTATTTATTATTTGGTGACTGCCATAATTTTTGGTATAGTAGTTGTGACTTATTCACACTTTATACATTTGGCTTCCGCAACAATTGGTATCAGAGCCAAGGTACTGTCTAAGTATGCTCTGTGGTTGTAGAACAGTCTGATCTTCCACATCAGAAAAAAATTATCTTGGTAATTGAGTCAAGGTTCTGTCTGAGTATGCTCTGTGATTGCAGCTTAGTTTGATCTTCCATATCATAAAGGAAATAATCTTGATTTATGTCGTCAGCTATTAAATAATATTTGTGTCAAAGATGGGAGATAATAAACAAGAAGAATCTACATCAAGTGTTAACAATACGTCATCATTGGCATCTTCGCTTATGATAAGAATTGTATCAAATGCGAAATTTGCGGTAGAAAGTTTTGACGGGTCCAGACATTTTGGGATGTGACAAGGTGAGGTTCTAGATGTCTTTTTTCAACAAGGGCTAGATCTTGCCATTGAAAAAAAGAGACCAGATATTATTGGAGAAGAAGATTTGAAAATTATCAATCGTGTTGCT
Organism: Nicotiana glauca; assembly: GCA_026770625.1. NCBI lineage: Eukaryota > Viridiplantae > Streptophyta > Magnoliopsida > Solanales > Solanaceae > Nicotiana > Nicotiana glauca. Next base: position 42,687 of record MU789381.1, read on the forward strand.
TGCGGTATCATTCGATCCTACCTTACTAGAGAGCAGAAATATCCATATACAAAGGAAATTTCTGCAAGTAAATTATGGAAAGCACTGGAGAATAAATTTTTGAAGAAAAACAGTCAAATAAATTGTACATGAAGAAGTGGTTGTTTCACTTCACCTATGTTCCTGGTACTATGATGAATGAACATATCACCAGTTTCAATAAGTTGGTCACAGATTTGCAAAATATGGATAAAACTTATGATGATGGTGACTTGGCCTTGATGTTGTTGGTGTCACTTCCTGATGAGTACGAGCACCTTGAAACTACTCTACTCCATGGAAATGATGAAGTTTCTCTTAGAGAAGTTTGTTCGGCTTTGTACAGCTATGAACAAAGAAAGCGAGAAAAACATAAGGGCGGAGAAGGAGAAGCACTGTTTGTGAGGGGTCGTCCTCAAAATCAAACGAGAATAAAAAAAGGAAGATCTAAGTCAAGATCTAAACCCAGCAAATATAAATGTGCCTTTTGTCGAGAAAAGGGGCACTGAAAGAAAGATTGTCCGAAGTTGACGAATAAGGCCAAACATAACAATGGAAAGGCCATTATGGATTCAAATGTAGCTAATTGTGATGATTCAGACTTCTCATTAGTTACAACAGAGTCATCAGCATCAACAGACATATGGTTGATGGACTCGGCTTGTAGCTATCATATATGTCCCAACAGGGACTGGTTCGTGGAATTTCAAAAAGGAGAATATGGAGTCATCCACACAGCGGACAACAACCCTCTTACCTCATATGACATTGGTTCAATGCGATTAAGGAACCATGATGGAATGATCAGAACATTAATAGATGTTCGATATGTACTGGATTTGAAGAAGAATCTCATCTCTATGGGAGCCCTATAATCAAAAGGGTAATCATTGCAGAAAATGGAGTGATGAGAATATGGTCCGATGCACTAATGGTAATGAAGGCCATTCGGAAGAACAATAACATTTACCATTATCTCGGTAGTACAGTTATTGGGACAGCGACAGTAACATCCAGTGACGAAAAAGAGGTAGAAGCAACCAAGCTATGGCACATGCGCTTGGGACATGCTGGAGGAAAATCCTTGAAAACTTTATCAGATCAAGGATTGTTAAAAGGAGTAAAGGCTTGCAATTTGGATTTTTGCGAGCATTGTGTCAAATGGAAACAAACAAGAGTTAAATTTGGTACAGCAATTTATAATACTAAAGGCATTTTGGATCATGTATACTCTGATGTTTGGGGTCCTTCCAAAACACCTTTATTGGGTGTGAAGCACTATTTTGTAACCTTTATTGATGATTTTTCCCGAAGAGTATGGGTGTATACAATGAAGAGCAAAGATGAAGTGCTGGGAATTTTTCTCAAATGGAAGACGATGGTGGAGAATAAAATAGGAAGGAGGATCAAGTGTATTCGCAAAGATAATGGAGGTGAATACAAAAATGATCATTTCAATAAGGTCTGTGAAAATAATGGCATCGTCCGACACTTCACTGTCAGACATACACCACAACAGAATGGAGTGGCAGAACGTATAAACCGGACCTTGCTGGAGAAGGTACGGTGTATGTTGTCCAATGCTGGCTTAGAAAAAGAATTTTGGGCTGAGGCAATTATATATGCATGCCACCTCATTAATCGCTTACCATCTGTTGCTATTGATGGCAAGACACCATTTGAAAAAATGGTATGGAAAGCCTGCTGTAGATTATGAATCTCTGCACGTGTTTGGCTCAACTGCATATTATCATGTGACAGAGTCAAAATTAGATCCAAGGGCAAAGAAGGCTATTTTTATGGGGATTACTTCTGGAGTCAAAGTATACAACTTATGGTGTCCTATGACAAAGAAAGTAATATTCAGCAGGGATGTTACCCTTGATGAATCTGCTATGGTAAATAAGGTAATGAAAGATACCAAACAAAATGAGGGTGCTTCTAAGCAGGTGGAGTTTGAGGAAAAATTTATTTTTCCTACACAAGAAGCAGAGGAGGAAACAAATGAATATTATCCTCTAGAAGAAGAGCCAGTTGAGAGGGAGGTTCCAACTCAAGAACCTCAACAACAACTTGAATCAATAGCAACCAGCATACCAAAAAGGACAATAACGAAACCTATTCGTCTCATAGAGACGGTGGCTTGTGGAACCTCAATTGTAGTTAATGATGTTCCTACCGCTTATAAAGACGCACCCCAAAGTTCAAAAGAAGATAAGTGGAGGATTTCCATGAATGATGAAATACAGTTCCTTCATTAGAATCATACATGGAGATTGGCCAATCTCCCGAAGGGAAAGAAAGCAATTGGGTGCAAATGGGTATTTGCAAAGAAGGAAGGATTTCTTAAACAAATAGATGTTTGCTACAAAGCAAGATTGGTGGCCAAAGGATATGCTCAAAATGAGCGAATTGATTACAATGAAGTGTTTTCTCCAGTTGTAAAATATTCCTCCATTAGAATTATGTTGGCTTTGGTAGCACAATTGGATTTGTAACTAGTTCAGATGGATGTAAAAACTGCATTTTTACATGGAAACTTGGAGGAGAAAATCTACATGACTCAGCCAGAAGGATTCA
>MU789381.1:46965-65020 GCA_026770625.1 Nicotiana glauca
CACACCTCTCATTTGCCTTCTTATCTTCTTAAGGCATTTGTATCCTCTCTCTTTAGTATTATTTCACTTGTATTTTTGGAGTGGAATAAAATATTAGTTGTGTCCGAGGAGTAGGCAAAATTAGCCGAACCTCGTAAATTCTGGCGTTCCTTTTATTGTTTCTTTATTGTCTTATTTATTATTTGGTGGCTGCCATAATTTTTGGTATAGTAGTTGTAACTTATTCACACTATATACATTTGGCTTCCGCAACAATCAGCGTAGATGTCGCGAACCTGTGGCTCAATAGGCTCAATCCTTTTCTGCAGCAAATCAATAAGAGAATTAGCAATTCCAAGAGCCACGGATTTGTCCTCGTTGGAATCAGGCAAATAGAAGTAGCAAACAGTTGCAGCGCTGGTTGCCACAACTTCAGCATGAGAGGAAAGCTTTCCAGCAGCTTTCGGGTTCTGGGCTATATATGGTTCCCAGAAAACAAACAAACTTCTTGAGTACTGTGAACTCCTTTACTAACACTTTCATTTGATCCTTGACTTGAAAATATATGTTATCTGAATCATCAGGCATAGCAAGCAGCTCCCCAAGTCGAGCAATCAGCAGATCCCTAAGATTCCGTACAACATTTTTTATGAATTCCACCACAAGTTCGTGGGTGAGAGAACTAGCACCTAGAATTTCTGGATAAGAATAATAAACTCTAATATCTGGCTTGGAAAACCGAATCTTTTTAGTACATCAGTGGTGATGGTGTCAAGTTGATCAGGCTCGTCTTTTCTACACCATATGTTCTCAAAGAGGTTGCACAGATCATCTCCAACACTTTTCATCAATGGTTTGACATGTTTTTGCAGGGCCATAAGCTTCTTCCGATTCTGCTTGCCCTTCCAGTCGAGAAATGTTTTCAGAAACCATAGTTATGTTTTAATGGCCTTTATCCGATCCTTTTGGGAAGCTATCAAGTCACGCTCATTTTCAATCCCTTAGAGAGCAAGTAGATAATCACGAACATCAGTAGGAACAGATGACATATTCTTTCAGCAATTTCTTTTATTTTCGAGATTGATTCTCAACTGGAAATCCAAAAGAAAGGAGAGTAAGCTTCAGGAGTTGAGTAATCCATTACACAAAAGGTCTACCAACTTACAAAGATGTGGGTGGGTGTGTGATGTGTCTTTGGTGTGTCTTTGTCTGAATACTTCGCAAGAAATCAAATTATCAATTGAAATTTATTCTGCAGAAAATACGATAAAATATTTGGATTTCTAAATCAATCTATTCATCGCACTGAAAGTTAGCATGTTGAATCAAGGCTGCATCACCCAAAATGATTAATGAAATAGTAAAAGATATAAAATTGGTTGACACAAAATACAATGGGCTGCCCATTTATGCAGTCTCTGGATATAGAAGTTGGAATATCATCATTCTAGGGCGATTTGTACAATAGGATTGAGGCATAACTTTGGCACACAAGTCTAGTCAGATAGACAAAATTTATCCTGATAACAAGTTATGCAGGTTGGGCCATAACTTTGGTACAAATTGTTCCCAAGTTTTGCCGAATTGACAAAACTTGCATGTGTTGTTCAATTGTTCACAAGTTTTTCCGGACTGGTAAGAGTTGGTATTATCTTCAATCTATCTATATTCTTGAATTATTCAAGAATCTTGTCGGAGTGGTAAATGTTGCTTGTGTTGTTCAATTATTTAAAAGTTTTGCTATACTGGCAAGACGTGATACTATTTTCTTGCTACTTATCTTGTTAAATTGTTTAGAAGTCTTACTGAATTGGCGAATCTTGTCAGCATTGTTCACGCTCTACGTATTCCATGACAGCGAAAATCTTGGTTATGGTTGTCATGATCTCTTCGAGTTCAACAATATTTTTGCATGTGGCAAAGATTTGTTGCATGGAAAACTTTGGTGAGTGTGCCATTTTTCCCTATTGTTCCCAGTTTATTACACAATCTTGCAAAAGTTTTGAATCAGGAAGGATGTCATTTATACCCCCTCACTTGTACCTTTTACTTGAAAATGGCTACAGAATTTGCAGAATAAACTCCAATGTCTGCGAGATTACAAAAGTATTTCTTTTAAGATTATCCTCTCTGGAAACTTAGTTGGAAAATATGAATTCAAAAAAGTATATGAATAGAGAACACAAACAAAGAGAAGGAGGATGAGGATGGAAAAGGGGAAAGGAATATGTCGTTACATCTATATTTGCATAACTTTTAGAAATAAGGACAAACTTTAAAAAGTAGCCTCTAAAAGGGATATCCAATTAAACTTTTTGACCATTTCTACTCCCTCCGACCTCAAAATACCTGACATCTTAATAAGGCAAAATGCATAGACAGCCACTCAAACTTGGCACCAACTGCCATTTTGATACTTAAACCTGACCAGTAAGTTAGTGACTAACTAGGCACTTTAACTTGACACTTAAACTTACCAAGTGACCAATAAAAAAAGAACCGTCAGCAAAGAGAAGGATAAAAAAAAATGACACGTCAACAAAGAAAATCACACTTCTTTAGTTCTTGTTCTGTACATGATTGAAATATGCCCGGGAAAGCCACTGTCACTAGGGTGCAATATGGAGTTTCACGCATAATACATTCATGACTTACAAAGAAATATTTATTTCCTCCAATATGATTTTTCCGTAGATCTATGCAGATATGTGATGAGAAAAGGTTACGACAGATAGAAAAAGAGATGAGGCACCAATTTATGCAATCACAATTTAGAAATTAAAGTTGCAAATAGTGCAAGCAAAAGATAAATGTACCTCCAAGTTTGAGACTGAAGATTCTTGATGATCAGAGAAGCTTGAAATCGGATCTTTATAACTTGAACTCAGTAACTCTTTTCCATCGGTGCTCCAATAACTTCCCAATGTTTGCCAACATATATAGCGGCTTCTCTATACCAGCAAGATATCATACTTTCAGATCTTGGACAACTAAACATAACCATTCACCAATTTTGAACAAACAAATAAACATTAAGCTCATAAGTGATTGAAATCCTATTTTTATACTTAATGGAATTATACATCTGATTCATTCATATGTCAGTCTATTATATAAGTCCAATTACTTTTTTCTTCACAATCACTTATATATTAGCTCATAATATGTTTGAATCATTCAAATCATGTATAGCGTTCTAATATTAAGAATCACCTCCATAGCCAGCCACCCCCACAACCAGTCACCACCAGACACCTTTTACAACATTTAGGCATTACTACCTGTTAGGATTTTGCCCTGAATTTTTAATCTATTAGGATAAAAAAGACTCCTAAAAGGAAAAAATCTCTTTCATATGCCTTACCGGTTTCTTGGAGAAGAAGTTTTACACTTCTATAAATTGAAGCTTCATTCTCATACAATAACAACAACCAATGTAGTCTTTCGGAAAGTTTTGTTTATAAATTAATTTTCTCAGTTAGTTTTTTTCTATTAATATTAAAAGATTATGTAGGTCACTTGACCAAATCATATTAATGTAGTATGCATCTTTCGTATATTTTTTTATTTGATTCATCATCCATCAAACTTTGTATTGTTAGATTCCACACGTATTATGTTATTTCGATCCCAACAAATGGTATCAAAGCCAATGGTTGAACGAGGTTAAATACAAGTTCAGAAGGATTCAAATCAAGCTAACCCATTTGACAATAATGAATTGTTTTATCAAAAAAAAAAAGTTCGGAGTACTACATGTGGAGATATAATTTTCAACCATATTTTCAACATTCATGCTGCTCCATCTTTAAAAACAAAACTCATTTTTAACCCATGTTTATAGGCTCCAGTGCCAGTTTTAACTCATGCCTCTTTTTTAACGCATGAGCTTCCTTTTAATCAATGTCAGTTTTAACCATGTTTATTCTTATGCGTGGGGTCCTTTTAACCCATTCTTGGGCTTCTTTCAACCAATACCAGATTTCACAACCTATACATATTTTTAAATATGGCAAGCAGTAGTTGACTTTGAAGATTATGTGAAGCAGACAGATTAAGACTATTTTGTCAGACACTTCAGGTTAATAGGAGAATTGTTAGGGTTTGCCCTGAATTTTTAATCTATTAGGACTGAAAAATACCCATAAAGGGAATAAATCTCCTTCATATGCCTTATCCATTTTACACTTCTATAAATTGATGCTTCCTTCTCATACAATTACAACAATGATATTCACAATGTAGTCTTTCAGAAAGTTTTGTTTAGGGAAGAATTTATTTTCTCATTAGTTTTTTTCTATTAATATTAGTAGATTATGTAGGTCACTTGATCAAATCATTTTAGTATAATATACGTCTTTCGTATATTTTTTTCTTGTCTGATTCATCGTCCATCAAGCTTTGTATTATTAGATTCCTCACGTATCATGTTATTTCGATCCCAACACCACTAACCACCTCTACCACTGACAGTACCACTAAACACAACCACCAACTATTTCCACCATCAGCTTCCACACAACCACCAGCACGCTGACCGGTTTTACCACTTGTCACCACAACAAAATCATTTGTACCACCAACCTCCAATGCACAATCACCACACTGCTTCATCTTCACCACTAACTATCATTCTAAATTGCTCTAATATGGCAGTTTAGGTGCTGCATCTATGTCGACACAACAATGTTGTGGGTGTGGGTATGGGTGTGGGATCCGTATCGGATCTGGTCAAACGATTTTGGGTACTTTGACCGTGACAGATGAAAAAATTCGAGACGGGATACAATTTGATTCCCGAAATTAAAACCAAAACTAAGATAAATTTGAAGAAAATGGCATACCTTATCTAGGATATCAATCATTTACTTTCTGCTTCTTATCTTGATGGAGCAGTAGAGAGCATCAATTGAGAATAGGGAAGACGGAGCGTTCGACAATTTGGAAAAGTGCAGGAGCTTTGGCTTTATTTATATATTATTATATTTAATAATATTGTACAATTTGTAATGAAAGCTTGAGGCATACTAATTCTGATTTTTATAATAATAATAATTTGAGATCTAATATAATTATAAAAATTCAAATTTAATTATAAATAAAAGATAACTATAAAAAAGTTAACTTGTAGGAGAATTCGAGAACGGGAGAAAATCAAGAAATCATGCCTACAACTTGAGTGAAAAAATTCACAAGCTATAGGTAAGTATTCCACAAAATTTTATAATTTAGAATATTTTTATATTTTTATTTTTTGAATTATTTTAAGCCGGCTGTTGCATGCCTTTTTAGACAAGAGGGGTTGCTCTGATGGTAAGTAACATCCACTTCCAACTCAGAGGTTGTGATTTCGAGTCTCCACAAGAGCAAGGTGGAAAGTTCTTGGAGGAAAGGATGTCGAGGGTCTATTTGGAAATAGCCTCTCTAACTCGGGGTAGGGGTAAGGTCTGCGTATACACTATCTTCCCCAGACCCCACTAAGTGAGATTATACTGGGTTGTTGTTGTTGTTGTTGAATTATTTTAAGCCGGATTCCTGCACCCGTAGTTATACTAGGATCTGGTATCCTTGAATCTTAGAATTTACATCTCGAAAGATTCGACCTCTAGACATGTGTCCGTATCAGACACCTGCAGCCGTGTCCGAGCAACTTAGCCACCATTGACTGTCGCCACCACTAGCTTCTGCCACACCACATCCATCATTACCAACCACTTCCATCGCCAGCAACCACATCCATCACGCCTGGACTACTATCGCAGAACCACCACTGGCTACCTCCTCCAAACAACCACCACTGGTCACCACCACTGGTCACCACCTATATCTATCACGTTTAGGCTACCCTCACATAACCACTATTGGCTAGCACTGCAGAACTACTATCAACCTCCTCCATACAAACATTGTTAACCACCAGCAACCAGCCAACTATTATCGATGACCACCATCGCTAGCTTTTTCGAGTGTGGCTCATCAAAGAAATAAACAACATTATGTAAGTTAGTGTATTCTCTATTATTTTGTGGATATAATATTTGCGAGTAATTTAATTGAATTCTATACTTATTACTCCAGTATCAATTTACGTGTCATACTTTCCTTCTTAGTTTGTCTAAGAATGTATACTTTTTTATTTAAAAATAATTTAACTTTAAACTTTTCTTTTATTCTTAATGAAATGATTTATAGCTATACAAATTTCTATAGCTCGTTTAGAACCACAAATTTCAAAAGTCTTCCTTCTTTATAAATTTCGTGCTTAATCAAAAACCACCACATAAATTGAAAAGGAGAAAGTAGTTTTTAAATAAATATCTAAAGTTCAGATCTAAATGCAATATCTTAATATTTAAATGTACTAATCAGATTAAACTTTTTAATCTTAATAAAATTGGGCTAAAATGGCATATCCCATGTCAAGATTCCAATATTTTCACAGTAAAAGAACGTTTGAGGAAGGTAAAAAAATGGGTTTGAATCTGGAGGAAGGAGGAGGAAAAGAATGAATTTGAGGAGAAGAAGAGTTTGAATCTAGATGGTCAAAGAAGGCCGGAGAATATGAGTTTGAATATGGAATAATAAGAAGAAGCTCATCGGAAATGGTGATTATTTAAACAAAAAAGGAAAGAAACGGCAAGAAAAACATTTTTCCAAACTTCATATTTTCCGATAAACACTTTAATTTGTGAGGGATACATGTTTCATGTCAACACTTCTGTGACAGAGAAGTTTTATTGTGTGACTTCTCTTTTTTATATCACAGATTTATGGACCATAATATTACACTTTTGGGTTTACAAAATTCAGATCCTCAAAAAATGTGAGACAAAAAAAGTCCGTATGAGAAACAAAATAAAATTTCACCTCTGTGACACATCTTGAACAGAGATTGAAGGCCCAATAGTTCAGACGCGCAAATCCACAATTTAAATTTTAGGATAGTACTCCATATAGGGTATTAGTAAATGGGATTTGAATTTAATATTTATATACATTTAATTTAATGAATTTCTCAATATTTACAAATTGAGTTAACCCTGAGGGGTAGCTCAACTGGTACTGGCCTTGAGGACAAAGTCCCCAAAGACGCCAGTGAGCCCCTGCAGGGCCACTGGAGGCATTACAAATCGGCCGCGTCTCCGGGCCCCGTGGAACTAACCGTGCACCCGCATTAAAACAGCGGGACCCAGTGGGTACAGTTAGTCGGGTTCGCAAAGAGATGTCCGGAAACCACGGTTAACAAAAAAAATAAAAAAATAAAAAATAAAAAAATATTTACCAATTGAGTTTGACCAAACTCGTAGCTTTCCTTCTAGCTCCTACCCGATTATCAATCCGTCGAACCCTAAACATCAAACAGTTTTGGAAGATAGGGATATAGCAATTATTATTGAAAAGAGAAAAAAGAATTCCACGTATTATACATACAGTAAAAGAAGGGCTTCATAAGTTGATTTGCAAAAGAAAATTGGAATAAAAAGGAATACAAATTTCATTGATAAGAGAATTCTCACCTTAGTTATTAGGCCTTCTAAGACAAAAAGGTTGAAGATTGAATTACTTTGGGAAGTGAGAGAGGCAAATAAGGCATTGACTAACTAAAGGAACTGAGAAATGAGAAAAAAGAAGGCACCGAGACTAGTATAGCTTATAGGAGTCATTCATTAGTTGTCTTTTTCTATATTTAGTATTTTAAATTTGGAAAGGAGCAAATATAACTCTATACTTTCATAAATTATTTAATTATATCCTCCGTTATATTATGTGCCTCTTAAAGCCCCTCCCGTTATACTTTGGGCCAGATACGTGTCACTATCAGATAAAATTGACACGTCCTCTTTTTTTTAACCGGATACATTTTTAAAAAGGCTGAGTACCCGACCCAAAAGTCTAACCCACTGCTCTTCTCTCTCCTCTTTTCCTCCTTCTCCCTTGCATGACCATGGCTGGAATCTCCATAGTGACTGTCGAAACAGAATAAGATTTTCCAGCATATGTTAGATTTTATGTACTAAGAACTTGCGTCTTCTAAAGCAGATAGAATATCAAAAGGAAGTAATACATTTTCTTGCCTCTGAAATTGTTTCTTGATATACATCAGATAAAGGATCTTGTGAAAGCATAATAAATTTGAAACATCTTCATGTTTCTTGAATTTTATTGGTGGTCCATTTCCCAATAGTTTGGTTGAATTACAAAAATAGGATGATGGCTTTTGAATCAGTTTGTTAAAGGATTTCAATTGATAACCTCACCCAAGTTCTGAAAGTTGGAGGTCTGAAAGTTTCGAGTACATTGCTCGCGGGAAAATTTTATTTTTGGTTAGATTCACCAAAATCTGGAATCAAAATTTTCAGATATCTGACCTCTTATATGTATTTCTCCAGATCTGTATGTGAATGTGTTTATAGGTATAAAGAAAGGGAAAAAGAAGGTGCGAGGTGAAAACTTTGAAGGTTCTCCATGGTTTCCGACAAGTTCGCCGGTGGATATTCCGGCCATGGTTATGTCACAACCCGAATTTCTCACCCTCGAGAGTCGTGATGACGCCTACTAATGAGAGCTAGGCAAGTCAACCCTTAACTACCTTTGTCATTAAGCATTTCACTTCTTTTAACCATTATCAGCAATATCATAAAAACAGCGGAATAAAGTAAATAAGTAGAAGTCTTAAATTAAAGAATTTGGACAACAATGCGGAAAATGAACATAAACCTCTACCCAAGAACTGGTGTCACATACTCACGAACTACTAGGAGTGCTAAATAAAACTGTTTTGAAAGAAAATATAATTATTTGTCTTGAAATACATGAGATAACAGACTAAAATAAAAGATAGAAGAGACGTCGGACCTGCGGACGCCTGCTAGGCTATCTCGGTGTCTCGCTGGACTGAAGGCAAACTCCCGTACTACTGCAGCTACTGTCCAACACCTAGATCTGTGCAAAAGAGCACAGAGTGTAGTATCAGCACAACCGACCACATGTGCTGGTAAGTGTCTGGCCTAACATCGGAAAAGTAGTGACGAGGCTAGGACCAGAATACTAAAATAAATCTGTGCAGTTCGAATATGTATATATACAGCGGAAAAGAAATACAGGAAGTAATCACTCAATAAAGGGAGGGGGAACATATTGTGGGGAGATAACAGTTTCAAATAGGGAACCTCAAATAGAGGTAGAAGCAACAGAACCAGAATATCAACAAGAATCAGAAAATCACAAACTTGCACGGCATCACCCTTTGTGCTTTTACTCTCGTCCTCACCAAATCAATCGTATCAAAAATCACGTGCACGGTATCACCCTTCGTGCTTTAACACTCTTTCCTCACAATATAGTCAATGAATATCAGTACGAAATGGTACATCATACGGCACGACATCACCCTTCGTACTTTACACTCTTTCCTCACAATAGCAAACAATGCACGGCATCACCCTTCGTGCTTTAACACTCTTCCTCATAATAGCAAACAGTGCACGACATCATCCTTCGTGCTTTAACACTCTTCCTCACCCAAATAGCAATCACAAACAAAGGCAAGGGAGTAAACAGAATAGAAATAGAAATCCCGGCAAGGGAACAATAACAGTAATCTCAATATCCCGGCAAGGGAGATAATTACTAAAGCAACATATAGAGTCATCAATTAAGCATGGAAGTTACAACGAAATCAAGATATTCACAATTTAAAGACTCACGGTCATGCTAGACACCAATGTATAGATACTCGTCACCATGCCTATACATCGTACTCGAAAATTAGCAAGTAGAAAATAAGACTCAACACTTATTCCCTCAAGCTAAGGTTAGACCAAGCACTTATCTCAACTTTCACGGCCAAATCAATCCACAATCACCACTTTCCCTCTCAAATCTGGCTCCAACCTAATCGAACCTATGCATAATTGACTTAATACCATCAATAAGAGCTAAATAAACCAATTCCTATGTTCAATTACAACTTCCTAATCACTCTTCCAAATATCCCAAAAATCGACCCCGGCCCGCTTGGTCAAAATACGAGGTTCGGACTAAAATCAAATTCACCCACGAGCCCGAATGTATAATATTTTTTCAAATTCGACCCCAAAATGAGGTCTAAATCAAGAAAAATTAAAAAGCCCTAATCCTATCCATTTCTCTAATTTCTACCCTTAATTACATGTTTTAGGCTTAGGAATTCATTAGATGTTGATGAAAAGTGAAGAAAACGAGTTAAGGATTATTAACCCACGAAGTTTTGGTGAAAAAAAGCTTCAATTGACGCCTAAGGACCTTAAAGAAGAAGGAGCTCGTGAAAACTTGTGAAAAATCCCGTCATTGTTCTGTTTTGGAATTAAAAATATAACTAGGCGAAATTGCCCTTCGCGTTCGCAACAGGCTGGTCGTGTTCGCGAAGGATAGCATTTACTGACCATCGTGTTCGCGAGCTGGAGAATGCGAACACGTAGAGTAAAAGGCTGGGGTTCAGAAATTTATTCTATGCAAATGCGAGGGCTACCATGCAAACGCGATGAGGAAACAATGCAAGGCTACGCGAACATCTAACACATGAATGCGAATGCTAAGAGAAGAAGAAGATTGAGCCCTCAGGGTCAAATAACTCTATGCGAACGCGAGGGTAGGGGTGCGAACGCGATGAAGGAAAGACTCAGAGCATCGCGAACGCGGAATAGGCGTCGCGAACGCGAAGAATAAACAGGACCTGCAACAGCTGAAGCAAATCTGCTATTTTTCTAAGTTTGAAACCACTCCGAAACACTCCCGAGCCCTCGGGGCTCCTAACCAAACACATGCACTAACTCATCATACGAACTTAACCGTGCAATAAAATTGCCAAAATAACATCAAAAACAATGAATCAAACCTCAAAATCACTTATTTTTCTTTAAACTTCATTAACTTTCAAATTTAGAACTTTAAGTCCGAAACACGTCAAACAACGTCCGATTTCAACCAAATTTTACAGAAATATCTTAAATAACATATAAGACCTGTGCCGGACGCTAGAACCAAAATACGGGTCCGATACCAACACGTTCTAATCCGTTTTCATTTCAATTTTTCCTTAATAATTTCAGAAAAATAATTTTACTCAAAAATTTATTTCTCGGGCTTGGGACCTCGGAATTCGATTCCGGGCATACGCCCACATTCAATATTTTCTTACAGACCCTAAGGGACCATCAAATCACAGGTCCGTGTCCGTTTACCCAAAATATTGACCGAAGTCAAACTTAGCATTTTTCACACAGTTTCACATTTAAGCTTTCCGGCTACACGCCCGGACTGCGCATGCAAAACGAGGCGACTATAAATGAAGTTTCAAGGCCTTAGAAGCACAGAATGGGAAGGAAAACAGGTGATGACCCCTTTGGGTCGTCACAGGTTACAACGGTGAGGTGAGGGAGAAGAAAGGAGGAAAATAGGAGAGAGGAGAGCAGTGGGATGGACTTTTGGGTCAGGTAGAGGATATTTTTAAAGTGTATCCGGTTATTAAAAAAGTGAGGGTTAATTTAATCTGGTAGTGACACGTGTCATTACGTTCAAAATAAGGACATATTTGGCCTAAAGTATAACGGTAGGGGCTTTAAGAGGTGGATAGTATAGCGGAGGATATAATTAAATAATTTATGAAAGTAGAGGGATATATTGACCCTTTTCCGTTTTAAATTTATCTATTTTGCGTTGGAATGGAGTTTGGAGCAGAGGCAAACTTTACAGGACTAGAAGTCTAGAAGTTATTACTATATTGTCACTAGAAGTTAAAAGTTTTAGTGACACATGGGCGGATTTACACTTTATCACGCGACACCGCTTCGTCGAAACTTTTTACTAAATATATGCATTATTATTGTATGAAAATGGATAAGTAAAAAAAAAAGTCACATCATTTGACATAAATTATGTATTGATAATGTGCTTGATTTTTCTCTAAAAGGTCAAAGGTTTAAACCTCAACTCGAACATTTTTCTTTAGCAAATATTTGAGAGAGCCTTTGTAGGTAAAAATTGTAATGAAGTAAAATTGAATTCAGGACCTTTTCTAACTTTAGACTTAGCAAAATCAATAGATTAAGACTATTTCTTGTCTAAAAGTAAGATAATTAAAGTTATATTCTAGTTCTTTTATAAATTTCGATGCCGCTTACAAAAATTTATGCGCATGCCCCTACTGACACATGATAATATCCTACAGTAATATTGAGAAATAGTGGAGGAAAAATTACTGGAAAATCTCATTCCCCAAAAGGTATAATATCAGTTATTACTTAGGCCAAATACATACATAACTCATTCAACTTGGCATCATTTTTTATTTTGGCATTCTATCTTCGCTTTATTCTATTTTGGCCAACCAACTCTATTTTATGTGTTTTATTTTGGCTTTCCAACTCTATTTATTATGTTCCACTTTAACATAAAAGTTGAAACCAGTGCAAAAAATATAGCGCGTATATGTACACAAATCTGAGGTGTAATAAATATTCAATTAAATATTGCCATCTGATTTTGCATCCATGTCAAACGGGTCAATACTAAAATATCTGAATCCAACGGTATTTTTTGTGGGTGTATTTCATCTAAACGGACCAGGTATGAAATTGGCAGATTAAATTTTTGGAACTTAAAGAATGAAGACGGGGTAAAAGTGGATGAAGAAATACGATCGGGTTCAGGTATTTTAGTATTGACCCATTTGACATGGATGAAAAAATCAGGTGGTAATATTTAATTGAATACTTATTAACCTCAAATTTGTGTATACACGCGCGCTATATTTTTTGCACTGGTTTTAACTTTTGTGTTAAAGTGGAACATAAAAAATAAAATTGGAGGGACAAAATACAATAACAACAACAACAACAACCTCCCATTATAATCCCACTTAGTGGGGGTCTGGGGAAGGTAGTGTGTACGCAGACCTTATACCTACCCTGGATAGAGAGGTTGTTTCCAAATAGACCCTCGGCATCCTTCCCTCCAAGAACTTCTCACCTTGCTCTTGGGGAGGCTCGAACTCACAACCTCTTGGTTGGAAGTGGAGGTTGCTTACCATTAGAGCAACCCCTCTTGTCTTAATGAAACATATAAAATAGAGTTGGATGACCAAAATGAAATAAGGTAGAGATAGAGTGCCAAAATGAAAAATGGTGCCAAGTTAAATAGGTTTCATATGTATTTGGTCTATTACTTACTACTAAATATTATTAGTAAACAGTATACATTGTATATATTATTGTGTTCAATCGGGACGGACCAAGTCATAATCCCCAATGGTGCTCTAACCCACGCTCGCTATCCGGCGTGCAAGTCACCTCAATACAGCATTATGGTGTGCAAATCCGGAGTTTCAAACCCTCAGGATGTCATTTACAAACATTACTCACCTCGAACCGACTATTTCTTTAACTCGCGACGCCTTTGCCCCCTCGAATTGGCCTCCACGTGCGTCGAATCTATCCAAAATTAGAACGAATACGTCATAATATGTTATGGGAACAAAGGCCAATCCAAATAATTGAAAAATTCCAAAATTCTCAAAATTAGCGAAAACCCGAGCCCCGGGCCCATGTCTCAAAAAATTAGAAAATTAACATCATCGGATTCCTCATCTCGCCACGAGTCTAACCATACCAAAATTATCAAATTCCCATCACATTTCGACCCTCAAATCCATGATTCTATCTAAGAGGATTTTCTAACCTTTTCTATCAAAATTTACGGATTAAACGCCAAAACTAGTAATAGATTCAAGTAATATAACCAAAATTGAGTTAATAACACTTACCCCATTGTTCTGTCCAAAAATCTCCCGAAGAATCGCCTTATCCGAGCTCCAAATCGGTAAAAATGGAAAATGGGGTCGAAGTCCCATTTCCAGAACTTAACATTCTGTCCGGCACGGTTCACGTCACTGTTCATGTCACTATTCATGTCACTGTTCACATTCATTATTCATGGGCACTATTCACGGGGGGTACTGTTCATGGCTGGGTACTATTTCTGCAATTTTCCTAAGTCCGAAATCACTCCGAGACACCTCCGAAACACTCTCGCGCCCTCGGGGCTCCTAACCAAACACATACACTAACTCAACAACATCCTACGAACTTAACCGTGCGATCAAATCGCTAAAATAACGTCATATACCACGAATTAAGCTTAAAAATCCAAGAATTCTGACAAGTTTCATAAAACATCAAATTTTCCATTTTGAGTCCGAAACACGTCAAACGACGTCCGTTTTCAACTAAACTTTACATAAAGTGATTAAACCATATATAAGACCTGTACCGAGCGCCGGAACCAAAATACTTGCCCGATACCATCACTTTCTAATCAAATTTCATTTCCATTTTCCTTAAATATTTTCAAAAAATAATTGTTACTCAAAAATTTATTTCTCGGGCCTGGGACCTCGGAATTCGACGATTCTTGTTCCTATGAGTCACAAATAATAATACGAACATAGATCTTCAATCGAAACTCAATTCGGAGCTCGCTTGCTTAGTGAGATGTCCATTTCGCTCGTTAAATAATTAACACATGTTTCACGTCAAAAACTCAATCGCGACTTGATGAAATTAAATCAAACTTTTCAGATCACTCATATAATTGATTATTAAAATTCTGGAAGTCTCGAAATCAAATTTCAATCTCTAGCACTAAAAATGGACTTTTGGATCATTACATGCTTATGCTCAAAACGAAAAAAAATGTTCCAAAAACTCTTCCAAAACTTATTCGAGCCTCATGGGACCCCGACCAAACATGCCAACATAATTCATAACATCATTCAAACCTGTTCCAATAATCAAAACACCTCAAACAACATCAAATTACTCAAAACTTATTGAATTTAAGCCTAAGTTTTCAAAAACTTTCGAAATACACTTTAGATCAAAAATCCGACCAAACCACGTCCGAATGAACTGAAATTTTGCACACACATCCCAAATCACCTAACGAAGCTATAGAAAATCTCGGAATTCCTTTCCGACACCCGGATCAAAATCTCACCTATCAACCGGAAATTGCCAAAAATATTAACTTCGCCAATTCAAGCCTAATTCTACACCGGACCTCCAAAACCACTTCCGATCACACTCCTAAGTCACAAATCACCTTCCGGAGCTAACCGAACCATCGGAATTCATATCCGAACCCTCTAACACATAAGTCAACATCCGGTTGACTTTTCCAACTTAAGCCTTCTTAAAAGAGACTGAGTGTCTCATTTCTTATCAAAACCACTCCAAACCAACTCGATCATATAAGATATGGATAATGAAGCATAAAGAAGTTGAAAATGAGAAAAACGGAGCGGTAACTCCTGAGACGACGGGTCGGGTCATCACATAAGCTATAAATAAAATATTATTTTTTTCAATTGTGTGCTTAAATATATTTGTGGTCATCCATAATCAATGGTTGGTTTGGTGCATTGATAACTAAGGCATCATTTGTTTTTAAAAATAATTACAAGAAAATACATATGACTTCACATCATAAAAAAAAGGGCTCATGTTTTTAAGTTTTATCCCACCTAGCCCACATTGTACATATTTTGAAAGCACTTGCAAATTTAAAATATGCGTTCTTACAACCATTGCTTCTAAAAGCTTGGAGTTAATTATTTGTTCTCCCAACCATGGCTTTCACTCTCTTTTCTTCTCACATCTTTTACATATGCTTCAAGGGGCCGTGTATTTTCTGCTTCTCCTCTTGCATCGCCTTCTTGCAATGTAAGAAAATTGAAGAGTAGAAGTCCACCATTGATGACCATTCAAAGCTTTGCTTTTGAAAATGAGTTTTTTTTTTAATTTATTAGTTGTTGGATTGGGTGTTGTTCCAATTGATTGAAAATATCAAAAGGAGTTCAAAATTTAAATTTGAAGTGATTTGGAGTAGCTTTGAGCAAGATTTGAGTTAAATTTCTGAAAAGACGCAAGGAAGAAGACGAAGTCAATTTTTAGTATAATTATGTATAATCTTGTATAATAGTGTATATGGGTGTAGAAAAACACCTTATACACTATTATACACTTTTATACACCTATATACAAGTATCTATAGACGAACTTCTTCTACGATTTTCAGTTGCAATTCTTGTTCAAAACCAGCCCAAATCTCCATTAAATGACTTCAAATTTTATATACAACCTCCTTATACTATTTCTAACAAGTCTAAATAACACCCACTCTAAAATTCTCACAAAATCAAATTTGAAATTTAAACCTACATATTTAAGCTTGTTAAAATTCTAATTTTTACCACCCTAATAAATTTGGTTTGTTGAATTAATATTTGAGTCACAATTACTGATTAAAAAATTAATTTAAAAGCTTGAGGAATCTTTTTTAAAAGTTAAATAGTAATTTTGAGAACCTATTGGAGTTGAATGTTGAATCATAGCCTATTATTTTTGGGCTACTTGGTTGGAAATTGAATATGGGCTATAAAATTAAAAAGTATGGAGCCTAGTTGTTCTAATGTGAAATTTTCCCTTATTTTTATTAAGATTAAGACGTCTGAATTTCAATATACATCTGAATATCAAGATGTGTATTAAGTTTAAGACATCTGAATCTGAATACACATATGAAGATATGTATTAAGATCTGAATAGAAATAATTAAGACTGTTTGATTTTTAACATCTGAATGTATAAAATTTATTTTTATTTGACAATTAATAACATAAAATTCAAATGAAAAGCTAACTAATCCAATATTATATCAATAATATATATATATATATATATATATATATATATATATATATATATATATATATATATAGTTTTTTAAAATATGTTAGTTGTTGGTAGTGATGGCCAACGGGTGAATGCCAACTAGAGGCGGTAGTTTATGGTAGTTTTGGTTGATGATGGTTGTTCATGCTAGTAGCTAGTAGTGATTGGTAGTGGTGGCAATTATGATTGAGGATAGTGATAGTGGGTGGTGATAGTTAATAATGGCGGGTGGTGGTAGTAGTTGTGACTAAGGAAGGTGGTGGTAGGTTATAATGATGGGCAGTTTCCGGCTATGGTTGTTGATGTTGATGGGGTGGTCAGTTGTGGTAGTTGAGGTGGAGATTGTTGACTGTGGGTGAGAATGCTATTTGGTGGTCGGAGTGGTGGGGATAGTGGACGGTGATGGTCGATAATGCTGGCGGCTATGATTGAGGATTATGGTGGCGTGGTGGTGGTGGAGGTAGTGTTGGCGGCGACGACATGGTGGTAGTTGATAATGGCAGGCGTTGGCGGCAATTAATAATGAATATGTGATAGCATCTTAATGAAATTAAGTCTCTGTTATAGATCTTAATCATATAGGCCTATTAAGACCCATTAAGTGGTTATGCATTAAAAAAACAAACACACTTAATGATTAAGATCTGAATAATTAAGATTCAGACTTAAAAAACAAACACACTTAATGTTTGAGATCTGAATGATTAAGATTCAGACCTCCATTAAATGCAAACTAATGAGGCCTAAGTGCCCCTCTTATCTCTTTTTTGTCCCCAAGGTTAGGGTTCGATCCCCGTACAATTCTTTTTTATTAATTTCTTTTATAATTAATTATAATAAATAAATTCTCAACTTCTCACATCCTTCTCAATTAACAACATATCCTTATGCCCTTTCTTTCTTTCTTTTCAGTTAACAAACAAATACATTTTTACATTTTTTTGAAAAAAAATTCCCCTTTTGCTCATTTGATTCAAAGCAGGCAAAGCCCTGTTGAATATTAAGCGCCGCTTTTAACTTTTTTTTTGAATAATTGTTTAATTTGTTATATAGAGCGTGAAATATTTAAAATTATACGTAATTATGTTATTATTGACTGTTTTCAATAAAATCTCATCGAGGACAATTGTAAGGTGAATGATATTCTTTGCGAATTTAGTATTAATATAGTTTGCTCGTCAACTTGCCACCATCATAAAAATTTATATAATGGAATCAAACAGAAACTAAATATCTATATTGAAGATAATAATGCACCCATATAATTAAAATTTTGAATACCCTCCGAATAGGGGGGGGGGGAAGAG
>MU789381.1:77298-89408 GCA_026770625.1 Nicotiana glauca
TGCTTTAAGCACTAACATATTAGGAAAAGAAATAAGATTTCCTTATCTAAATCCCATTTCTCAAGAAGAAAGTAATTTTATAAAACACAAACAATATTTTAAATAAATGTATTATCTAACCAGGTTAGATATTTACAAAATGATATAAAAGTTCACAAAATTGAACAAACTTTAAAAACCCCCGGGGAAAAAAAAAAAAAAAAAAAAAAAAAAAAAAAAAGAAATCTGCATTATCTTTACCTTTTTTAAAATCAAACTTGCTGAAAACCCATCTTTCCCCACATGTTCCTGTTGCATGTAGGATTTGCTCTTACTGATGTGCTTACTGATGTGCTTACTGATGTTACAGGTTCATTTGTCATACGAATTAAGGCATGATGTGCTTTTGCAAGAAGAATGAATCATCCTCAGGTTTCGGCAGTTACTTTCTGTTCTTAATATGTTCAAAGTCTCTCACCTGAATCTCCTATTTTCTGTTACGACTCTAAAGAGCTAGAGTTTTTCAAAGACATGGAGGGTTGTATAGGTATTCTGAGTACAAACTTTCTTCTGCATGATACCGCATACTTCAACATGGACTCCCTCTCACCAGCAAACTTGTTGATATAAATTATCTTCAAATCAGCTGATAATATGCATTAACAATTTCATGAATTTAGAACTGGAAAAAACCAGAACAAGAATGAGTGTCGGCTACGACTACGACCTAGCAATTCACTTGAAAATTTTTACCAGGTCAATTATGGCGGAGATTGCTAGAGAGACTCTACGTGTGGAGCTTTTTGTCTTCTTTGGCAAAACATGTAACCCGTGTTAGCTCTAAACATTTTTCATAACTTTTTTTTTTCCTTATCTTGATAATTGTAAAATTGTGAAGTAAAACTCTAACGTCATAAATCCAGCATTTTTAGCAATTGGGTTGGACATATCGAATGAGAGCTTGGATAATTCCATAATTAGTATTATACATCAATAAATTAGAGCAAGAAAAGACACAAAAGTGTCAAAGTGTTGAAATGAGAAAGCATTGTTTCTTGGCTATCTTTATCAATTTCTCCACTGGAGGAAGGGACAAATTCCATCCGGCAAGTGATGCTATGTAAAGCCAAGAACTCATATGCGAACAAATAAGATTGGATCCTAGAAAATTTAGGGGAAACAAAACTGATTTCTTTTACATAAGAACTACTGATACAAGTATAACAACATTCATATAATCAGAGTTTGGATAAGCAAATTTAAGTCCCTAATTCTACAACTACTAGTTCTATGAATCTAAGGAAGAGCAATGAGAAGGAACAGGAGGTCCGTCAATTACAGTTGCTAATCGAAAACTGGTGATGCAAACTACAGAGGAAAAGGAGCAGAAGTGGGCAAATCTACTCGCCAGCAATAGGTTGGCTGCTAGGGGTATGAATCTAAAATATATAGCTCCTCTTATTGAGGATGGTGAAAAGATTGTACAATTGAGAAAGGAAGATGTGGATAAGGAGACGGAGAAGTGGAAGACATCAGTGATCTTTTATGTGGTGGAAGACTCTCCTACTATAGGAGCTTTAGAAAGATTCATCAAAGCTCAATGGAATTTTGTGGCAAAACCTAAGATGTACTATTCAAATGGTCACTCAACTATCCCAAATTATCTCTTAAAGTCACTTTACTTTCGTTTGTAACAACAAAGTCACTGAACTATGCCTATTGCACACAGAAGGTCACTCAACTAAATTTTTCAAATTTTGGATTGCCAAATACCTATTTTACCCTCTAAATTATAAACATTTATCCTCTTTTTATTTTTTTAAACTTTTTAATATTATGATATTTCCTTTTTAATTTATATTAAGGACTTACCAATAGAATAAAAATGAAAGAAATAGAAAGTATTTAAACATATATAATGTTTGAATAACAAAATAATGAGTGTAGTAAATAAAATTAGAATAATTTGTTAGTAATAATAATTTTATTATTAACATCAAAAATTAAAAAATTTATTTACACAATTCAGACTAAAAGAAAATAAAGGTTGTAAAATATATATTCCATGCAAGTAATATAAAAATAATTATTCAAATAAAACTATTTTTATAATATATATTATATATTCTTGAAAATTATGCTCAATTATATTATTATATTTCTACTAACCTTCCGACGACACAAAGTTATATCAGCGGAAAGTAGGGGGATTATATGTATAAGGTAAAATATGCTATGTTAAGTCGTGCATGAAAAATATATAATTTAATTGAGCATAATTTTCGAGAATATATAGTGTAGGTTCTAAAAATATTTTTATTTAAATAATTTTTTTTATATTACATGCATGGAATATATATTTTACAACCTTTATTTTCTTTCATTCTGAATTGTGTAAATAAATTTTGAGTTTTTTTTGTTAATACTAAAATTACTATAACTAGCAAATTATTCTATTTTTTTTACTATGCTCATTATTTTGTTATCCCAGCATTATATATGCTTAAATATTTTTTTATTTTTTAATTTATAAATAATATTTATTTATTCTATAGGTAAGTCCATAATATAATTAAAAAGGAAAATCATAATATTAAAAAGCTTAAAAAAATAAAAAGAAGATAAATGTTTATAATTTAGAGGGTAAAATAGGTATTTAGCAATCCAAAATTTAGAAAATTTAGTTGAGTGATCTTCTGAGTGCAATAGGCATAGTGTAGTGATTTTGTTGTTACAAACGAAAGTAAAGTGACTTTAGGAGATAATTTGAGATAGTTGAGTGACCATTTGAGTAATTGACTCGCATTACTCTCAAATTCAACACAATGGAAGATAGGGATGAGGTAATTTTTTCTGGACCACACTTTAAACAGCAAGCCAATAATAATCAAGGCTTGGGAGGCTAATTTTAATGATGAAATTCTGAGTCAAGTTCCCAAACTTACCTCTAAACTGTTGGTGCATGGAGCCGCTTAGTCGAATCAGTAGTGTATTGGGAAATCCATGTACTTCTAAGATAGAGAGAATTTCTTTTGCTAGAGTTTTGATTGAGATGGATGTGACCAAGCCTCTCCCCTAATCTATCAACGTGAAGGATCCAAGTGGGGAAGTCTTTGATAAGGAAATTTGGTACGATTGGCAGCCTGAATATTGCAATAAATGTTTACAAATTGGACATGTATGTCCTAATGAAAACATTCAGAAAATGCACACACAACAGGAGAGGGAGAAACCTAAGAAACAGATACAAGTGTAGCATGCTAAAGCTAACAATCAGGTTGTACCTCAAAGGGTTGTTGACAATCCAACGAAGGTGACACAAAAAGATAAAGAAGCATTACCTATAGTGAAGACAATAGAGCAAGAAAATAAATGGCAGATGGCAGTGGGCAAGAATACAACAAAGCATGGTCAAAGTCCAAATATTGGGCAAGAGCTGCTTAAGGTTACTAATGGATTTAGTATATTAACTGAAAAAGGGTGTCCTATGCAGAATGATCCTGGAAACACAAAGGATAGAGGACAAAGTAGCCAGAGTGGAGGAGTGAAGAGTTCCGCACCACCTCCTATTTCTAAATGAGTTTGATCACTTGGAAGTTGTACAAACAAAAGGAGATTAAAGTGTTTATACATAGTAATGGAGTAAAAATAATAGCTATAGTGGAGCATAGAGTGATGGAGCAGAATGCAGAGAAAATAATAAAGAAGATAGTTCCTAGTTGGAGTTGGCATGCCAATTATAATTCAGATAGAGGGAGGATCTGGATTCTATGAGACCATAATGCTATAGATTATACCCCTATCAAAGTGGCAAATCAATATATCCATGGACAAGTTAAATATCAGACTATTGACTTCTACTTCACTGCAATCTATGGACTGCACAGTGTGGGTGACAGAAGTAATTTGTGGATAGATCTGAAAGAACTAGAAAATTTACAGCAAGGACCGTGGCTTTTAATGGGTGATTATAATGCAGCAATTCATGTGGATAACAGACTAAATGGTGCAGAGATTCAAGAACAGGAAATAGAGATTTTACTGATTTTTTATTTGAAACAGGATTGACATAACTGAAGACGGTGGGAAGAAAATACACATGGATTACCTTTGATAATCATCCAGGAAAAAGAGCTAGACCTTTTAAAATTTTGAACCGTTTAACTAAACATCAAGAATTTCTGGATAAGGTAGCAGAAGGTTGGAGGAGACCAAAGAGCGGGGTTTTTCTGAAAAGCATATGGCAAAAGCTAAAGAATGTGAAGACTGAAATGAAACTTCTTAACAAGGAAAAGTATGATGCAACAGATATGAGGATCAGTACCATCAGAAGCAACTTACAAGATGCTCAAGAACAAATGAGACGTCCTGGGCATGACCCTGATTTGTTTGATAGGGAAAAATCACTAAAGATGGATTTAGAGAAATGGGTGAAAAATTGACGAGATGATAGCTCAGCAGAAGTCAAGGGTGAAATGGTTAAAGCTTGAGGACTCTAATAGTGCCTATTTTTTTGCTTGTATGAAAAACAGAATGCTATTAATTAGCTCAAAACATTAGTGATGATAGGCTATAATTACGTATTTACTCTAATTTACTGCACTTTAGTTGAGTTTGCGCTTTAATCGCTAGTGTTTTGTACTAACAATGTGTTTTATGCCTTGTAGTAGTGATTTCGAGATATATAGATGTTATGGAATGAATCAAGTGATTTGGAGCTTTGAAGTCTGAGAAAAAATCCAAGTAATTAAGCCGGGATCGTATTCGGGGATCAACGGATGATAGAGCAACAAAACGAAGAATCGAGTAGGCATATTACGTACTGTCTATTAAAATGCACATAAATATTTGCTCATAACTCCATTTGGGCTCTACACTATATGGTTGGAAAGATAATTCAAAGTACTACAACTTTCATGTTTTAAGTTTTTCCAAATTCCAAACGGAACATGGTGAAAAATGCGGCCGAAACCGCGTCCGCGGACCTGAGGCGGGCTGAGGCAGTATACCTGCCATATACCACGGTCTACCGCGGCCGCGACATTCCAGACGTAAAATATTGTCCTTTTTCGCGTAGGAGAATGTATAATTATTTGGGGCCGACCCTACTTGGTATATATACATGGAAAAACGATATTTTTGAGGAGTTGGACATATTTTTGATACAGATTCGACCTAAGAGGTAGTGACACAATAGGAGCAAGGCGGGGAACAAGTTTTTCCTTTCTCTTCCTATTTTTAATCGTTGGTTATAATTTTTAGTATTGTAGTTTTACATACTATTATGAATAGCTAATTCGTTTTCTAGGGTTTTGTTAGAACCTTATGTAAGATAAATTCTTGTTATGTTTTTATATACTTGAGCCATTAGATTTCTCTACTTGTTCAACTACGTGTTTGTTGTTGTTGATTGAATGACTATCAATTGACTGTGCCTATTTAGTGTGTACTTCTTGAGAGAGATTACATATTTAGGTAGTTGTTGAACAATAAATTGCGTATGTTGACTGAAGTTGTTGCCTCTTTTATTACCATGCTATCCATAGACAATAAATTGCGTCAAGAAAATAAAATCAAGACCGAAAAATATCGCAACAATCGTAGTATTTGATTTCAAGTAATTTGAGTGTTACAATCTTTATGATTCCTCTGATTCTACTTTTCCAATATAAATTCAAGGGCCTTTGAGCTTGATCATGAATTTGAATTTGATTTCTCCATCGCAAACACTTTGATTGTTGCCACGAATTGTATCACGAGCAAGTAACCTTGATCTTGAACGCCTTGTATTTAATTCGACATCGTTCTTGATCTTGAACTTGATTGCTTGAACTTGAACTTGAACTTGATTGCTTGAAGCTTGAAACTTGTGGAGAAATTTGCAGCGTTTGATCCACGAGCTCTTTCTTGCTTCTTGTTATAACTTCTGGTCTCTTTTTTGAGTTATGGAGTCCCCTATTTATATTTGTGGAAGGGAAGAGTTATGATAAGAACAAACTCTTTCCGACCAATCAGATTGAAGAGTGACAAGGCCGCATTTGATTGGCCAGAACATGTCACTTGCACATGTGGTGCGGTTTCATTGGCCTTTTAATTTGACTTGGCATTCCTTGTCATTTTGACACATGGCATAATCCCATTGACTCTTTTGTTTGACTTGGCATGCCACTTCATTTGACACGTGGCGTCAAACTTGGCCTCTAGGAAGATGATACCTTGGGCCTAATGAGGTGTGCTCATCATTTGTAGCCAATTAAATGGGTTAGCCCAATAATATTGGACTTATATAATTAATCCAAGTATATTAGCCTAAAATATTTATTTGGACTAATATATTCAAAATATAGTCCACATTATTTTATCGAATTGATTTCGATAAAATTTAACTGCTTACACTATCCGAAATTGCTTAACCTTAATTGAAGTTATTATTATCTATTTCGAAATTGCTTAACCTTAATTGAAGTTATTATTATCTCTTCCGAAATTGCTTAACCTTGATTGAAGTTATTATTAACTTTTCATAAATTGTTTACCTTGACTGAAGTTATTATTATTTCTTCCATAATTACTTAGCCTTATTGAAGTTTTGTTATCCCGTTTATTGTTGACATATTATTATTTGGGGTCACTGATTAATGATATCTCTCTTACCATCAACTTGTATTTTTGTGGAATCATTGTAAGACATTATCTCTCCCTTGTTGAGCTATTCTTGTGAGACCATTATTCCCTGTTGTGTCTTTCTTTGTGAGCTCGTTATTCCGTTTCTTTATTTTTTGAAGTCCTTATGTCGGTTTACCTGTTGTACTCTTGTGTTATCGTCGTCGTCGTCGTCGTCGTTGTTGTTATTGTTGTTGTCCTCAGTGTTGTTGAGCTGAGGGCTATGCGTGGCTGTGGCATATGGGCACATGTTGTGAAAGTCATTTTATTATGTTGTTATGTTTTGGCACACATGGTATTGTTGTGAGAATTGTCTGTGTGTTCGCACGTGAGTTGTCTGTGCTATTGTTACCATTGATATTTGCATATGTAACATGACAAACTGGGCTATATATATGTGGGTTTGCGCATGTGGCAAGACAAGATGTGAATATTATTGTGCATTTGCGGCGAGACAAGACGGACATTTACTTTATTATTGTGCATGTGGTAAGACAAGGTGGGCTATGTCGGGGAATGATTGTGATGATTTGTGGTGGCCTATGGGCATTGTTATTGTTGATAATTGTGTAGTGGTGTTCCTACCTTGTGTGAGTTATACCGTGTACATTTTCGGGTGATCGTTTCTTATGTTCTATTCATTGTCTCTACTCTTGTTTGTTGACTTGAATTGTGGTAGAACACTGGAACAAGCATACACGCAAACAAATCACCCATATCGATTTAAAAAGATGAATCCTAATGATATTGACCATTTACATGTACTTCTGCGTACTTGCCTTCTGTGTGAGAGTTATCCTGTTAGCACGTGAGTTATCCGTGTAGTCATGCATCATTATTGTTGTTTGCACGTGAGTGGTCCGTGCAGATACTATGTATTGTCACTCTCTTGGCATGTGAGTCGTTCATGCGATATGAATTATAATATAAGAACAAGATGCGAAGTGATTAGGGTTTATGAATTAGGACCCGTGAATTGCGATTATGAGGTTTGGTACCTCGTGGAAATTCTTGAATAAATTTGGTGTAAAAGCGGTTGTTCTTATTGAGTTGTTACTTGTTTTCCTTTATTTGTTTCACTGGACTTAGATAATGTTCAACTTACTCTACAACATTATTACCCGTTTGCTTCTGTTGCTAATTGTTGTCTCTAGTGATTCATTGCGAGTATTGTTTTGTCTTCCTTACCATGCTTAGGTTTTTATTAACATTGTTTCCTCGTTAGTTCACTTTCATACTTGTTAAGATTGTTTAGTCCAGCAGGTGTCTTGACTGTCCCTTGTAACTACTCTACCGAGGTTAGTCTTGATACTTACTAGGTACCGCTGTGGTGTACTCGTGCTACGCTTTTTTGCGTATTTTTGTGCAAATCCAAGTATTTCGGAGTTGGTTGATCAATAACTAGTTGTTCGAGTTTGCTGTGGAGACTTAAGGTAAATCTGTTGTCACATCCGCAGGCCTCAGAGTCACCTTCTGATATTGTACCTGTACGTTTTATTTTTATTCCGAAACAGTTGTATTTAGGAATTTTTTAGCAAACTCAGTAGAGCTTATGACTTGTACTACGGGTTTTGGGGTTGTAAGTTTTGTATACAGATTTCTATTTCATATTTAACTGTTGTTGGTTGAATTTTGCTATTATTTAAGTGAGTGTTAGGCTTACATAGTCCCTAAGACTAGGTGCCATCACGACATCCTATGGAGAGAAATTGGGGTCGTGACAAGTTTGTATCACAACTCTAGGTTCATAGGTGCTATGAGTCATAAACGAGTTTAGTAGAGTTTTACGGATCGGTACATAGATATCTGTACTTATCTTTGATAGGCTACGAAACTACTAGTAGAGTTTTACTTCTTTTATTCCTATCGTTCGAACTTATTCATCTCGGAGTTTGAGCCTTTGTCATTCTATTCTTTCACAGATAGTGAGAACACGAAGCTACAGTTATTGGCAACAACGCCCCTAGAGCCGGTGTTGCTAGGGGCCGGGGCAGAGGCAGAGGTCGAGGAGGAGCACGTGGCGCAGCTAAAGCACCTATCAAGGCAGCAGTTTAGGAGCTGCTAGTAGCTCCTATTGAGGGACAAGCACTAAAGGCGCCTGTTGTTGCCCCCAGACTTCAGGAGACCTTAGCACAGTTCCTGAGCATGTTTGGTACATTGGCTCAGGCGGGGTTAATTTTGGTTGTGCCAGCTACTTCACGGATCGGGGGAGGTGCTCAGACTCCCGCTGCCCGTACCCCAAAGCAGCGAGTCCACGTTGTTTAGGTTCCAGGTGTCATGCCGACACAACTTGTTGTTCCAATTTAGCCCGTGGTTAAGGCAACAACATTTGAAGAGGAACAACTTAGAATTGCAAGGTTCAATAAGTATCACCCTTCTACTTTCAGTGTTTTGGATTTAGAAGATGTACATGGTTTTCTAGAGGAGTGCCATTGTATTCTCCGCACTATGGGTATTGTGGTGATGAGTATGGTTTCTTTTACCATGTTCCGACTTAAGGGAGCAGCATATCAGTGGTGGCGAGCGTACGAGTTGTGTATCCCGGCCGGTGCAACTTCACTTTCATGGTCTTAGTTTTCGGAGATGTTCTTGAGAAAGTTTGTTCCCCAGGCCCTCCGGGGTACATGGGGCATGGAGTTTGAGAAACTGCGCTTGGGCACTATGTCGGTGTAAGAGTACGCCATTAGATTCAGTGATTTGTCTAGAAATGCACCTGCTTTGGTTTCCAGAGTTAGAGAGTGAGTCCGCAGGTTCATTGAGGGGATCAGTCATGGTATCTGATTCAACATGGCTCGGGAGTTGGAGATGGCTATATCATTCCAACAGGTGGTAGAGATCGCTCGCAGATTAGAGGGCATGTGGGATCAAGAGGGAGAGGTAATGGAGGCTAAAAGGCCTTATAAACAGGAGAGATCTAATGGTCCCTATTTTGGAGGCATGGTACAACATGGTAGAGGTTTTGTGGGCCAGTCAGTATAGTTTTCACTTCAAACATTGCACGGTGTTTCAAGTACCCATGGGTCTCAAGGAACCCGTACCGGATAGCTTCAGTAGCCACGCCAACAGAGAGATTACTTTGAGTGTGGAGATACCATCCACATGGACTGAGAGATTGTCCCAGACTTTGGACAAATGTGTCATAACGGGGTATTCAGGCTATGAGTCCTGCTCCAGTTGCTGATATCCCTGCACCGCCAGCTTGGGGTGAAGTTCAAGCGAGTAGAGGGCGCCCAAGAGGGGGAGGCCCGGCCCGTTGATGTGCTTTCCACGGTAGGCTGCAGCCGTTGCACCAAAGGATGTCGTTACATGTATGGTTTTGATTGTTATAGAGGAGCATCATTCTTATTTTGACTTGGTTCTGCTTATCAGAGTGAGTCCTCTTACCTTGCTTCATATATGTGTGAGTTTGGTGATTTGGTACTCTGAATTTGTGTTTGCCCCTGTTGGGAGATTCTACAGTGGTAGCCTGTATCTATCGTTTTGTTTTATTTTATTATTAAGAGCTGTGAGACTAGGAGTGACTTTTCGTTATCCATTACGGTAGATTTTTGATGTGATTTCTGGGTGATTGGTTACGACATTTGATTTAGATGCTCTACCGGTGTGAGAGTTTAGTATGTTTTGTGAGTTCAATAGCAAAATTGAATCAGTAAGAAGGTTTCAGTTTGTATGATGTATATACTACTTGTGATTTAGAGCTGAGGATGGGGTCCTCGCGTTTTCATGAGGTTTGTTATGTTTGGACCGGGCTGTGTGCCGCGATGAAGTTATATTAAGATGGTATCCTTGTGATTTGTTCATATACTTTGATTCTCTCTTTTGAAATTAATTCGTAGTATACTACTGATAGGGACTTGTGCATGTCAGATAGTTCTTTCATGTGTTTCCTTGTATATTCAGTCATATTCGTGTTGTACTTATTGAGTTTTAGCTTGCGAGGTATGTGCCCAGGTGGAGTTAGATGCGACTTGTTGATTCGGGTGAATAGTTATAAGGTCTTCATGTGTCTTGCATTGTTAGTGTTGTGAAGGCTTAGAACAAGGTTCTAGCGAATATGAGGTTAATTGCCGGTGCTAGATTTGATTATGGGCAGCTATTATGATCAGAGATGTTGTTATGGGCGTATGTGTGATGTGTTACATCGTGTGGTTGTACCTTGTGGGTGTAGGTATAAATTGTTGCAGCTGATTGAGACTGATACCGTGTGTTGATGTAGGAATCAGGTCTTCTGAAAATGATCGGATGGTGAGAATTCGGTTCCTTAATATGCATAAATAATTTACTCATAATCCAATAAGTTGCCTATTCTAGAATTAAGAACTCATAAACTTAACATCATGGCTCCGCCTCTTAGCAGACTCACGCGATAACTGTGTTGGTGGTAAGTAGCAGCGTCCGATGGAGTAATTCGAAGTACGAGCGAGCTATCTTGCGTCATCATAACGTTTTGCATAAGAAATTAGAAGTAAATTTTATGGGTGGTCATTCAACTATGTGTTCATTAACCAAAAGTCACTTATCTTTCTTTTGTTATGTAAAAGTCATTCAACTTTATGTTCATTACCTGTTGATACCCAATTTTTCCTTGTATTTTTTATATGCAAAATACCTTTCAAAATAGCATGTACATGCATATATAAGTATACCCCAAGGCTACATTATTTTTCCTTAATTTTTCACTGATTTTTAAATCAATTTACTGTCCTATTTTATCAAGAAAAATCCAATAATTATCCCCAAAATTATCATTTTTGGTGATTCATTCATTGGAGTCTCATGTTTATATTAAATATGGCTAAGGTATTTTTTTACAAATTTATTTGGTGTTTTTAAGGACAGAATTACATAATAATATTAGCCATTTTTAGGTTTAAATTCGTCTCATATTCATAAAATGAGATTTCATATTTTTAAGTTGATAATTATGTATTATAGATCATTTTGGTGCTTACAATTTATTTCTAGAATCAATTTACTATTTTTTATAATTTTAAAAGGGAAAATTGGCTATTTAAATAATAGCCCAATTCGTTTCAATTTTAGCCTAAAATCTGACCCCAAATTGGACCCCAATTTCCAGCCTAATTTCAATTAAAACCCGACCCAGGCCCCAATTACCCCTACCCAACCCAAAACCATATTAAATCCAGACCGTTGATCTAAAAGATCAATGGCCCTCATCCGTTATTACCATTTTAATTCCAAACGACCCCCCAATACCCCTCATTTCCTCACTCGTCTCTATCTCTCTATCTCTGGTTCTAGAACCTTTCCCCCTTCCCCTCTTCTCCGATGAGTTCCCTTCATCTTCTTCGGCCACCTTCTAACCTGAATCCATGGTGGTTTCACCACCCACCAAGCCACCTATGGCTCATCACGTTTGGTTACTGATGATAGGCTATAATTACGTATTTTAGTCGCTTATTACACTCAAGTTTACTTCACTTTAATTGAGTTTGAGCTTTAAT
>MU789383.1:0-10224 GCA_026770625.1 Nicotiana glauca
CAATCCCTGGGTTGAGATTAAAGACATAGGGCCTCCATTCCCTAGTCGCCTTTTGCCAACATTAGGACTCCAATCTCTGAGTTGTGATTTTAGAGATAAGGCCTCCAATCCCTAGTCGCCTTTTGCCAACATTAGTGCTTCAATCCCTGATTTGAAATTTTAGACAAAGGGCCTCCATTCCCTAGTCGTCTTTTCTTTGCCAACATTAGGGCTCCAATCTCTGACTTGAGATTTTTAGATATAGGGCCTCCATTACCTAGTCGCCTTTTGCCAACATTAGGGCTCCAATCCCTAAGTGGAGATCTTTAGACTTAGGGCCTCCATTCCCTAGTCGTCTTTTTGCAAAAATTGGGGCTCCAATCCCTGAGTTGAGATTTTTACACATACGGACTACATTCCCTAGTTTCCGTTTGTCAATATTAGGGCTCCAATCCCTGAGTTGAGATTCTTAGACATATGGCCTCCATTCCACAGTCGCCTTTACTTTGCCAACATTAGGGCTCCAATCCATAGGTCAAGATTTTAGACATAGGGTCTCTATTCCCTAGTCGCCTTTTTACCAACATTAGGTCTCCAATCCCTGGGTTGAGATTATAGACATAGGGACTCCATTCCCTAGTCGCCTTTTGCAAACATTAGGCTCCAATCATTGAGTTGACATTTTAGACATAGGGCCTCCATTCCATAGTCACCTTTTGTCAACATTAGGGCTCCAATCCCTGAGTTGAGTTTTTTAGACATATGGCCTCCATTCCCTAGTCGCCTTTTTTGCCAACATTAGGGCTCTAATCCCTGAGTTGAATTTTTTCGACGAAGGGCCTCCATTCCCTAGTTGCCTTTTTGCCAATATTAGGGCTCCAATCTTTCAGTTGATATTTTTAGACATAGGGCCTCTATTCCCTGGGCACATTTTACCAATGTTAGGGCTCCAATCCCTGAGTTGAGATTTTTAAACATAGGGCCTCCATTCACTAGTCGTCTATTTTGCCAGCATTAGGGCTCCAATCCCTGAGGTGAGATTTTTAGACATAGGGCCTCCATTCCCTAGTCGCCTTTTTGCCAACATTAGGCCTCCAATCTTTGAGTTGAGATTTTTAGACATAGGGCCTCCATTAACTAGTCGCCTTTTTTGCCAACATTAGGGCTCCAATCCCTGAGGTGAGAGTTTTTGACATAGGGACTCCATTCCTTAGTCGCCCTTTTACCAACATTAGGGCTCTAATCCCGAAGTTTAGATTTTTTAGACATAGGGCATCCATTCCCTAGTAGCCTTTTTGCCAACAATGGGGCACCAATACCTGAGTAGAGATTTTTAGACATAGGGCCTCCATTTCCTAGTCGCCTTTTTACAAATATTAGGGATCCAATCCCTAAGTTTAGATTTTTAGACATAGGACCTCCATTCCCTTGTCACTTTTGCCAATATTAGGTCTCCAATCCCTAAGTTGAGATTTTTAGACATAGGGACTCCATTCCCTAGTCGCCTTTTGCTAACATTAGGGCTCCAATCTCCTAGTTGAGATTTTAGACATAGCGTCTCCATTACCTAGGCGTCTTTTCTTTGCCAACATTAGGGCTCCAATCCCTGAGTAGAGATTTTAGACAAAGGGCCTCCATTCCCTAGTCGTCTTTTCTTTGCCAACATTAGGGCTCCAATCTCTGACTTGAGATTTTAAGATATAGGGCCTCCATTACCTAGTCGCCTTTTGACAATATTAGGGCTCCAATCCCTAAGTGGAGATCTTTAGACATAGGGCCTCCATTCCCTAGTCGTCTTTTTGCAAAAATTGGGGCTCTAATCCCTGAGTTGAGATTTTTACTCATAGGGACTACATTCCCTAGTTTCCTTTTGCCAATATTAGGGCTCCAATCCCTGTGTTGAAATTATTAGACATATGGCCTCCATTCCCCAGTCGCCTTTACTTTGCCAACATTAGGGCTCCAATCCCTGACTTGAGATTTTTAGATATAGGGCCTCCATTACCTAGTCGCCTTTTGCCAACATTAGGGCTCCAATCCCTGACTTGAGATTTTTAGATATAGGGCCTCCATTACCTAGTCGCCTTTTGCCAACATTAGGGCTCCAATCCCTGACTTGAGATTTTTAGATATAGGGCCTCCATTACCTAGTCGCCTTTTGCCAACATTAGGGCTCCAATCCCTGACTTGAGATTTTTAGATATAGGGCCTCCATTACCTAGTCGCCTTTTGCCAACATTAGGGCTCCAATCCCTGACTTGAGATTTTTAGATATAGGGCCTCCATTACCTAGTCGCCTTTTGCCAACATTAGGGCTCCAATCCCTGACTTGAGATTTTTAGATATAGGGCCTCCATTACCTAGTCGCCTTTTGCCAACATTAGGGCTCCAATCCCTGACTTGAGATTTTTAGATATAGGGCCTCCATTACCTAGTCGCCTTTTGCCAACATTAGGGCTCCAATCCCTGACTTGAGATTTTTAGATATAGGGCCTCCATTACCTAGTCGCCTTTTGCCAACATTAGGGCTCCAATCCCTGACTTGAGATTTTTAGATATAGGGCCTCCATTACCTAGTCGCCTTTTGCCAACATTAGGGCTCCAATCCCTGACTTGAGATTTTTAGATATAGGGCCTCCATTACCTAGTCGCCTTTTGCCAACATTAGGGCTCCAATCCCTGACTTGAGATTTTTAGATATAGGGCCTCCATTACCTAGTCGCCTTTTGCCAACATTAGGGCTCCAATCCCTGACTTGAGATTTTTAGATATAGGGCCTCCATTACCTAGTCGCCTTTTGCCAACATTAGGGCTCCAATCCCTGACTTGAGATTTTTAGATATAGGGCCTCCATTACCTAGTCGCCTTTTGCCAACATTAGGGCTCCAATCCCTGACTTGAGATTTTTAGATATAGGGCCTCCATTACCTAGTCGCCTTTTGCCAACATTAGGGCTCCAATCCCTGACTTGAGATTTTTAGATATAGGGCCTCCATTACCTAGTCGCCTTTTGCCAACATTAGGGCTCCAATCCCTGACTTGAGATTTTTAGATATAGGGCCTCCATTACCTAGTCGCCTTTTGCCAACATTAGGGCTCCAATCCCTGACTTGAGATTTTTAGATATAGGGCCTCCATTACCTAGTCGCCTTTTGCCAACATTAGGGCTCCAATCCCTGACTTGAGATTTTTAGATATAGGGCCTCCATTACCTAGTCGCCTTTTGCCAACATTAGGGCTCCAATCCCTGACTTGAGATTTTTAGATATAGGGCCTCCATTACCTAGTCGCCTTTTGCCAACATTAGGGCTCCAATCCCTGACTTGAGATTTTTAGATATAGGGCCTCCATTACCTAGTCGCCTTTTGCCAACATTAGGGCTCCAATCCCTGACTTGAGATTTTTAGATATAGGGCCTCCATTACCTAGTCGCCTTTTGCCAACATTAGGGCTCCAATCCCTGACTTGAGATTTTTAGATATAGGGCCTCCATTACCTAGTCGCCTTTTGCCAACATTAGGGCTCCAATCCCTGACTTGAGATTTTTAGATATAGGGCCTCCATTACCTAGTCGCCTTTTGCCAACATTAGGGCTCCAATCCCTAAGTGGAGATCTTTAGACATAGGGCCTCCATTCCCTAGTCGTCTTTTTGCAAAAATTGGGGCTCTAATCCCTGAGTTGAGATTTTTACACATATGGACTACATTCCCTAGTTTCCTTTTGCCAATATTAGGGCTCCAATCCCTGAGTTGAGATTATTAGACATATGGCCTCCATTCCACAGTCGCCTTTACTTTGCCAACATTAGGACTCCAATCCATAAGTTGAGATTTTAGACATAGGGTCTCCATTCCCTAGTCGCCTTTTTACCAACATTAGGTCTCCAATCCCTAGTCGCCTTTTGCAAACATTAGGCTCCAATCATTGAGTTGAGATTTTAGACATAGGGCCTCCATTCCGTAGTCACCTTTTGTCAAAATTAGGGTTCCAATCCCTGAGTTGAGTTTTTTAGACATATGGCCTCCATTCCCTAGTCGCCTTTTTGGCCAACATTAGGGCTCTAATCCCTGAGTTGAATTTTTTCGACATAGGGCCTCCATTCCCTAGTTGCCTTTTTGCCAATATTAGGGCTCCAATCTTTCAGTTGATATTTTTAGACATAGGGCCTCTATTCCCTGGGCGCATTTTACCAATGTTAGGGCTCCAATCCCTGAGTTGAGATTTTTAAACATAGGGCCTCCATTCACTAGTCGTCTGTTTTGCCAGCATTTGGGCTCCAATCCCTGAGGTGAGATTTTTAGACATAGGGTCTCTATTCCCTAGTCGCCTTTTTGCCAACATTAGGCCTCCAATCTTTGAGTTGAGATTTTTAGACATAGGGCCTCCATTCCCTAATTACCTTTTACCAACATTATGGCTCCAATCCCTGAGTTGAGATTTTTAGACATAGGGCCTCCATTAACTAGTCGCATTTTTTGCCAACATTAGGGCTCTAATCCCTGAGGTGAGAGTTTTTGACATAATGACTCCATTCCTTAGTCACTTTTTTGCCAACATTAGGGCTCTAATCCCTAAGTTGAGATTTTTTAGACATAGGGCCTCCATTTCCTAGTCGCCTTTTTACAAACATTAGGGATCCAATCCCTGAGTTTAGATTTTTAGACATAGGACCTCCATTCCCTAGTCCCTTTTGCCAATATTAGGGCTCCAATCCCTAAGTTGAGATTTTTAGACGTAGGGACTCCATTCCCTAGTCGCCTTTTGCTAACATTAGGGCTCCAATCTCCTAGTTGAGATTTTAGACATAGCGTCTCCATTCCCTAGGCATCTTTTCTTTGCCAACATTAGGGCTCCAATCCCAGAGTAGAGATTTTTAGACATAGGGCCTCCATTCCCTAGTCGTCTTTTGCCAACATTAGGGCTCTTATACCAGAGTGGAGATTTTTAGACATAGGGCCTCCATTCCCTTGTTTCCTTATGCCAACATTGGGGCTCCAATCCCAGAGTTGTGATTTTTAGACATAGGGCCTCCATTCTTTAGTGTCCTTTTGCCAACATTAGGGCTCCAATTCCTGAGTTGAGATTTTTAGACATATGGTATCCATTCTCTAGTCGCCTTTTCTTTGTCAACATTAGGGCTCTAATCCCTGAGTTGACATTTTAGACATAGGGCCTCCATTCCCTAGTCGCCTTTTTACCAACATTAGGACTCCAATCCCTGGGTTGAGATTAAAGACATAGGGTCTCCATTCCCTAGTCGCCTTTTGCCAACATTAGGACTCCAATCCCTAAATTGTGATTTTAGAGATAAGGCCTCCAATCCCTAGTCGCCTTTTGCCAACATTAGGGCTTCAATCCCTGATTTGAGATTTTTAGACATTGGGCCTCCATTCCCTAGTCGCATTTTTCCAACATTAGGATTCCAATCCCTGAGTTGAGATTTTTAGACATATGGAATACATTCCCAAGTCGTCTTTTTTGCCAACATTAGGGCTTCAATCCCTGAGTTAAGATTTTTAGACATAGGGCCTCCATTCCCTAGTCGCCTTTTTTGCCAACATTAGGGCTCCAATCCCTGAGTTGAATTTTTTCGACATAGAGCCTCCATTCCCTAGTTGCCTTTTTGCCAACATTAGGCCTCCAATCTTTTAGTTGAGATTTTTAGACATAGGGCCTCCATTCCCTTGTTACATTTTACCAACGTTAGGGCTCCAATCCCTGAGTTGAGATTTTTAGACATAGGACCTCCATTATCTAGTCGCCTTTTTTGCCAACATTAGGGCTCCAATCCCTGAAATTAGATTTTTAGACATAGGGCCGACATTCCCTAGTAGCCTTTTGCCAACATTAGGGCTCCAATCCCTGAGTTGAGTTTTTTTAGACATAGGGCCTCCATTCCCTAGTCGCCTTTTTTTGCACCATTAGGGCACCAATCCCTGAGTTGAGATTTTTAGACATTGGGCCTCCATTTTGTAGTCGCCTTTTTACAAATATTAGGGCTACAATCCCTGAGTTTAGATTTTTAGACGTAGTGTCTCCATTCCCTAGCTGCTTTTGCCAACATTAGGGCTCCAATCCTTAAGTGGAGATTTTTAGACATAGGGCCTCAATTCTCTAGTTTCCTTTTGCCAACATTGGGGCTCCAATCCCAGAGTTGAGATTTTTTGACATATGGCCTCTATTCCTTAGTGTCCTTTTGCAAACATTAGGGCTCCAATCCCTGAGTTGATATTTTTAGACATATGGCCTCCATTCCCTAGTCGCTTTTTCTTCGCCAACTTTAGTTCTCTAATTCTTGAGTTGAGATTTTAGACATAGAGCCTCCATTCCCTAGTCGCCTTTTTACCAACATTAGGGCTCAAATCCTTGGGTTGAGATTATAGACATAGGGTCTCCATTCCCTGGTAGCCTTTTGCTAACATTAGGACTCTAATCGCTGAGTTGAGATTTTAGAGATAAGGCCTCCATTCCCTAGTCGCATTTTGCCAACATTAGGGCTTCAATCCCTGAGTTGAGATTTTTAGACGTAGGGCATCCATTCCCTAGTCGCCTTTTTTGCCAACATTAGGGCTCCATTCCCTGAGTTGAATTTTTACGAAATTGGAACTCCATTCCCTAGTCGCCTTTTTTTGCCAACATTAGGGCTCCAATCCTTGAGTTGAGATTTTTAGTCATAGGGCCTCAATTCCCTATTCGCCTTTTTTGCCAACATTAGGGTTCCAATCCCTTAGTTGAGATTTTTTTGACAAAGGGACTTCATTCCTTAGTCGCCTTTTTTTTTTCCAACATTAGGGCTCCAATCCATGTGTTGAGATTTTTAGACATAGGGCCTCCATTCCCTAGTCGCCTTTTTGCGAACATAGGGCTTTTATTCCTTAGTTGAGATTTTTAGATATAGGGCTCCATTCCCTAATCTCTTCTTCCTAAAGACACACAATACTTATTTTATTGCTTTCAAAAAAAAATCTCTAGACTTTTAGTTACAATTAACTCACAAAATTTTCCTATTGAAAATTAGGACAGAAAAATTTTGTTCGTTTGTTTGTTTTGGTGTCTGAACAGGTTTGACCTCGAGGCAGATGATTCGAGATGACCAAAAGAATGAGTCTCAATCCAGAATAAAGAAAAGAAGAGAAAAAACCAAAGTGGTGAATTCAAAGTGCTGAAGCGAAGAAGGATGCAGACTGCTCAAGATATGATTAAAGTCACAGGTATCGCATGTCCCGCCTGGATCTAAAGCTGAAGAAAGAACCAGCACCGAAAACGGGCGAGCATCAAGATTCAAATCGGAGTCTGCAGCAAGAACTAGCCAAGACTCAAGATCAACCTTCAAGAGATTTATAGAAAGGAATCTTGTAACTCGTAGCTGATAGGTTTAGCTAGTTTAGCTATCTATTTTTGCCATTTTGGTGTAATAAGGAGCTTAGCAAGAAGAAACAGCAGCAACAGCAGTGAAATCATAGCTTCTCGGTAGTCCCAGCTACCAAAACTTCTAGAACTACACTGAAGCAACCTCTAAAGCAAGGTTCAGTCAGGCTCTTTTAAAAAATGCTTCTCATGGAGTTACAAACGGGCAAAAATCCCTCATAATTGCTCATTTTATCTTTGCTTGTAAACCCTTCATGTTTTCGAACAAAGAGGGGTAGCTGTGAGCACGTAATTTTGCCCTAGATGAAGATAACTCCTAAAAAGACCAAAAATAATTTTTATTAATTTTTAGAAATTTTTCTTTATTTTAGTTGCATTTCATGCATTTTTACTATTTTAAAATAATTAAAAAATCAAAGAAAAATTATCATGTTTTAGTTTCATGCCATCTTAGGTTTAACTTGCATTTAGGAATTTAATTGCATTCATTAAACAAAAAATTACTATAATAGTCATGTCCACATTTTAGCTTTTAGTGTTAAATTAGTAAAAATAAGTAAGATTAACTTTACAAAATAATTTAAGTTAGAGCATAATTTAGAATGTTATTTAGCTTGTTTAATTAATTCAACTAGATTTTTAAAATCAAAGAAAGAAAGAAGAACGAAAGAGAAAAAGAAAGTTGTCTTATTTTTTAATTGGGCCAAGGCTCAAGAGGCCCAAGACAAGTTAAGTTCGCCCCAAACCCACCTGCCGACCCGTCTACCCAACCTTTTTTCCACTCACATTAAAATGACCTGGACCTAACATTAGACCCCTAGACATAAACACTAAAAAATCGGCCGTTGAACATAGGAGACCAACCCTCGCTGATTCTTTCTTCTTCATCATCATCTCATCTTCTCTTCAATGGAAAAAGCAAGAACTAGAGATCAGATCTTCCCATTGAAAACCCTAGCATCCATCGACCTCTCTC
This sequence comes from Nicotiana glauca, assembly GCA_026770625.1. Taxonomy (NCBI): domain Eukaryota; kingdom Viridiplantae; phylum Streptophyta; class Magnoliopsida; order Solanales; family Solanaceae; genus Nicotiana; species Nicotiana glauca. The sequence goes on from MU789383.1 coordinate 8,325, forward strand.
TCTCCATTCCATTCCATCCAAAATGATGACTCCTTCTTCAACGTAGCGGATCCGTTGCCTCTTTCGCCATCTCACTCATTCACTTCCTCATTCTCACGTAATACAGTCATAAACTCATTTTCTCCACTTGAAGTCCATTGTCAAGATCTGAAATCCTATGCTATGAAAGTATACAAAAAAAAAAATAACAGTTAAAGATGCTCCAAATAGCCTAAAAAATGTTAGGCTGGATCAATGGTTAAAAAAAGTGATATTCATCTTGCATTTCTGGTTTGTTCAAAGCGGATTCAACGGAAAAGGGTTGTTCAAAGTTCAGTTGGTCGTTTGTTTGCTGCTGCTGTGATGCTTGTTGAGTAGCTAAGCTCCATCACCCAGTTTCAGACCCTTATTTGGTTTGCCTTAGTTGATTTTCCTTGTAAATAGGTACACATCTCAAACTTGTATTTTCTGTTATGTTTGTGATGAAATTCAGGCCATACTTCTAAGCTCACTGATTGTGATTAATTGAATATGCCTGTTTCTGGATTTATTTGAAGTATGAAGTATGTGATTTATTTGAATAATCGGTAATCGAAAGTGGTCGTAAGCTATATGTTTCCCTACAAATCTGAAATGTTGGTTAATTATAAAGTAGTTGTTATTGTAGTATTCAGTTAGGTTTTTTATTGTTTAGATTTTAAATACATTACAAAAATCAACAGGTGTTATATTAGTCATTATTTAGTTTTTTTCTGGTTGCTCATATGTTATGTAAGTCTAATTCATTTGTGAAAATAATCTTTGTCGCTAATCATTCTTTAAGCCTTAACAGAAAAGGAGGAAAATGGGAATAGAAAGTGAGGTTTATGAATTGGGGGGGGGGAGGCTATTATATTTGGATTCTTGATAATATAGTTTAAAGAAAAGATAAAGATGAATAATGAGGCCATAATATTAGCAAGATAGGCTATTGCAGCAGCACTCTATCGCTTCAATATGTTGGGATCTCATCGTTAAATTAATCAGTTGGTATAATGCTCACTTGAAATCAGACCTGTAATAGCACTATCCATGTTTATGATAAATGTAAAAGGCAAATTGTTAATAGTTCAAGGTGATGTTTTCCTCGAATTTTTGTTGAGATTATTGGGTCTGTTTCTTTGTTTAAACTTGGGCTTGTTTGTGAGGGTATAGTCTGTTTGGGCTTGGCAAACCAGATACATTCTCATGAAAAAATAGGTACTCAATCAAATTATATATGTGACTCTAAATGAATTTCATAGTATCTACTACAATTTAATTTCAAAAGTAGTGTAAGAATAATCATGAACGTACGTAGCTTGCTTTAGGTGCGACTTAGTCTAGTGTTGTGATTATGTATACATTCGTGTAACATAATTGCAAATTTAATTCTAAAAGTAACTCGAGGGATGCTTTTGCGCAACTTCAATCAAACTTTTCTTAAAAAATAAAGAAAGCATTATTAATTGTGGACACGTTCGCGTTGTGAGCACGTGATTTTTGCCATACGTGAATTACTCCCAGAAAATTCAAAATAAAATAATTTTTCTTCGTTTGCAATTTATGAAGTTTTGTGGTATTTTCCGTCATTGTTTGCATTTGCATGTGCGTATTTATTTTGTTTAAATTAAAGGAAAAATTATAAAAAATAAGTTGCATTTGCCCTTGAGATCTAATTTTTGCAATTAAGAGTAATCAAATATGTGTTTGGATGAAAATCACAAAAAATGATGTATCTTGCATTTTTAGTGTTTGGCGTTAAACTCTGTGATTTGTTCTTTTAATTTGGTATTTGATTATGTGTGATAATAGCTATTTAGAATCAATTAGTGTTTTAGGATAATTTGATCTATGTTTATATTTTTAGAATTTTAGAAAATAAAAGAAAAGGAAAAGAATT
>MU789383.1:12214-28699 GCA_026770625.1 Nicotiana glauca
GATTGCGTAAACACAATAACTTGTATTGGTCCAGACCTTAGCTTTCCGTGATTAAAGGACCGATTCTGCACAAAACTGATACTGCTCACTTGTTCTTTATAAGAATAAGCGATTAGTATCAGTTTCGTGGGAATCAGGATAGAAAGTGATATTCTCAGAGTCTAACCGGTGAGTTACCATAATTGTTTTCTATTTATCTTTAAATTCGTCTTACCTCTACCTCCTTTTCTTTTCTCCTACATGTTTTGATTGGTCCATTTTCTGATTAAGGTTATAATTAACTTAGGTTCCTTTGATTAGGTTATTCTTAGTTGTTCATGATTCCCGTAATTTTTAGTTTCCTTTTTCAATTCAGTTAGTTCTGTTTGTGTCTATGTTTTGATTTTAGGTCTGTTAATTAGCTTCTGTATTCACCCGTTAATATTGTATTTACCATTTTGATCGCTCGAGTGATTTCGTTTCAGAAAATGAGTCTGTAAAGGTCCAGAACTTTAACTCGATAAATTAGAAACTGTAGGGGGTAGTTTGGGATTTGAAACTGAGTGGCGTAATAGCACAGGTTGTCAGGGCACGTTTGGATTAAAATATTAGGTTGCCCAAAACAATTGAATAAAATAATGGAAAATGGGAGTAATGGGGAACTGACACTCTGTTCTAGTGTCTTGAGAAGTGGAAAAATTAGAAAGTGATAGGGGATTTATTTTCTTAATTGGTTAAGTGCTCTAAGACCTGGAAAGGGTTGAGATTTGTGGATATAAATACAGAGGTAGATAGACAGAAATGGGGGTCTGCGAGTTGAGAGAAAGTTTTTGGCATCTAAAATCCCCCTCCCCCCCCCCAAAGGGTGTTCTACAAGTTCTAACATCTGAAAATTCCCCCCAAAAATCATTCTACAATTTTCCCAGATCTGAAATTTGAAATTGAAAACTCCAAAACAAAATATGAAAGTCTAAAGTTCCTTAGATCTTAGTTTCTTCAGAAAAACAAAATATAGCAGAAAAAACTTTAAAAAAAACTGTGTTATTAGAGTTTCTACTTAGGATTAGTTTGGATTTCAGCTTTCAAATCAAATTCTCGGTTCACAATGATGAAAAATGGCTTGAGTATCCTTTAAAGTTCCAGTGGTTCAAGTTCAGAAATTCCTGGGTTAATTGCAAGTCTGTTTTGGGTTCAATCAAATCTATTGCGTGTGTTTGCTGGTTTTAAAGTTCTGAAAATCATTTCCTGGGTTTTGATACTGTTTGTTGGATTTTACACCTGATTTTGAGATGTTGTTTCAACTATCTGATTATTGCTGCTGATCCTCCTCTTCTCTTATATTTCGTTTGAATCCAGGTACCCATCCTGAGCTTGTTTCGATGTACATCATAAGCTAAAAGTCAAATGAAGTTGATACTTGAGATCTATTGTAGATTCTGATTGTTTAATGCCTATTGTATTTCCTTATCATTAATTTGGATTGTAAAAGGACTACATGGATTGTATTTGACATTTGGATTGTGTATCGTTAGTTTGTGAGTGCGTGTGTGTAATAGCAGCTAGTTATTTGTTAGTAGNCAGGCCAAAAACAATCCCTTACCCGGTCCAAGTCTTCAAGTCTCAAAGATATACGAAACGACGTACTACGGTGATGGAACTACGTCGTTTCAATGTCAATCGATCCCAGCCCTCCATTTAGCTCCCATCCAACGGTCCAAAGACACCCTCAATACCCAAACCCAGCCCAACCCACTTTCATTGAACCGATCCAGTCCCCCACTAAGACCAAACGACGCCGTTTCACATTAGTGAAGTGATCCAAACCGTTNTTGAAATGCATAGGGATGTTAAGTTTATAGTTAACACGTGAGTGTCAGTTTTAATTTCAATATTTCTAGTTCTGAGATCACAGAATAAACGTTTAAATCTGTGAAGTTTGTTTGTTGTGTTTGATAGTTCAATTTGGTTAGTAATTATTTTGGTCTAGTCATTGCCTACTAAATATTGTAGTAATATGCTTAGTGAGACATAATCTGAGTATGAAACTGGAATCAAAACAATCAGAATCCCGTCGATTTGAGTAGGTGTACATTGCTTTCCCTTGTTACAAAATTATTGAATACACTTGGAACAACTTGAAGTAACTTCAGTGGTTGGGCCTCGGTTCCCTTGACACACGGCCCAGGTCCAGTTCTGACTCCTTTTTCGTTTGGGCCTGGTCCAAGGCCCATGACTGACCAGTTTGTTTTGTGTAGACCTGTGGTTGTAAGTCCTCTTCCTTCGGCTTATCTCAGAGCCCAACGGTTTGAATTTAGTTCAAAGCTATCACTTGACTTGCATTAGGCCAGCAACAAATTAACTAGGCTTTAGAGACAATGCTTAATAAAATCATAGTTCTTCAGGTTGGCCTTTAAAATAAAAATGAGGTGCGCCGTGCCAAATAAAATCACAAATAGCATAGCCCTCTTAATTGTTTTCTAAAAATATGTAGATCTCGGGATGCACCATTTAGTAAATTTCATGGCTTCCCACAAAGTTAATAATGCGCTAGTTGCTTTAGGTTCGGCATTTAATAATATTACCTTCCTAGTCGCCTTTTTCCAACATTAGGGCGTCCATTCCCTAGTCGCCTTTTGCCAGCATTAGGGCTCCAATCCCTGAGTGGAGATTTTTAGACATATGGGCTTCATTCCCTAGTTTCCTTTTGCCAACATTGGGTCTCCAATCCCAGAGTTGAGATTTTTAGACATATGGCCTCCATTCCCTAGTGTCATTTTGCCAACATTAAGGCTCCAATCCCTAAGTGAAGATTTTTAGACATATGGCCTCCATTCCCTAGTCGCCTTTTCTTTGCCAACATTAGGGCTCCAATACCTGAGTTGAGATTTTAGACATAGGGCCTCCATTCCCTAGTCGCCTTTTTACCAACATTATGGCTCCAATCCTTGGGTTGAGATTATAGACTTAGGGCCTCCATTCCCTAGTCGCCTTTTGCCAACATTAGTGCTCCAATCCCTGAGTTGAGATTTTAGAGATAAGGCCTTCATTCCCTAGTCGCCTTTTGCCAACATTAGGGCTTCAATCCCTGAGTTGATATTTTTAGACATAGGGCCTCCATTCCCTAGTCGTCTTTTTGCCAACATAGGGCTTCCATCCCTACTTGAGATTTTTAGATATAGGTCTGCATTCCCTAATTTCTTCTTCCTAAAGACACAAAATCCTTATTATATCGCTTTCAAAAAAAAAATCTCTAGACTTTTAGTTATAATTAACTCACAAAATTTTCCTAGTGAAAACTGGTGTAGAAAAATTTCGATCGTTTGTTTGTTTTGGTGTCTGAGCAGGTTTGACCTCGAGGCAAAGGATTCGAGATGACCAAAATAATGAGTCTTAATCCAGAATAAAGAAAAGAAGAGAAAGAACAAAAGAAGTGAATTCAAAGTGTTCAAGCGGAGAATGATGCAGACTACTCAAGATATGCTTGAAGTCACAGGCTTCACATGTCGCGCCTGGATCCAAAGCTGAAGAAAGAACCAGCACCTACAACTGACGAGCATCAAGATTCAGATCGGAGTCTGCAGCAAGAAATAGCCAAGACTCAAGATCAACTTCAAGAGATTTATAGTTAGGAATCTTGTAACTCGTAGCTGATAGGTTTAACTAGTTTATCTTTCTATTTTTGCCATTTTGGTGTAATAAGGAGCTTAGCAAGCAGAAACAGCAGCAACAACAGTGAAATCACAGCTTCTCGGTAGTCCCAGCTACCAAAACTTCCAAAATTACACTGACCTGATTCCTTTATAGCCAATGATATGTAGGCAACCTCTGAAGCAAGGTTCAGTCAGGCTCTTTTCAAAAATGCTTCTCATGGAGTTTCAAACGGGCAAAAATCCCTCATAATTGCTCATTTTATCTTTGCTTGTAATACCTTCGTGTCTACGAGCAAAGAGGGCCAGATGTGAGCACATGATTTTGCCATACATGAAGATAACTCCTAAAAATAGACCAAAAATAATTTTTTATTAATTTTTAGAAATATATCTTTGTTTTAGTTGCATTTCATGCATTTTTACTATTTAAAAATCATAAAAAAATCAAAGAAAAATTATCATGTTTTAATTTCATGTCATCCTAGGTTTAACTTGCATTTCGGAATTTAATTGCATTCATTAAACAAAAAATTACTACAATAGTCATGTCCATATTTTAGCTTTTAATGTTAAATTAGTAAAAATAAGTAAGATTAAATTTACAAAATAATTTAAGGTAGAGCATAATTTAGGATGTTATTTAGCTTGTTTAATTAGTTCAACTAGATTTTTTAAATCAAAGAAATAAAGAAAAACAAAAGAGAAAAAGAAAGTTGTCTTATTTTTTAATTGTGGCAAGGCACAAGAGGCCCAAGACAAGTTAAGTTCGCCCCAAACCCACCTGCCGAACCGCCTACTCGACCCTTTTTCCGCTCATATTAAAATGACCTAGACCTAACATTAGACCCCTAGACCTAGATACCCTAAGAAATCCGCCGTTGAACATAGGAGACCACCCCTCGCTGATTCTTTCTTCTTCATCATCAGCTCATCTTCTCTTCAACGGAAAAAGTAAGAACTATAGATCAGATCTTCCCATTGAAAACCCTAGCAGCCATCCACCTCTCTTTCTCCATTCCATCCAAAAGGACGACTCCTTCTTCAACGCGGATATGTTGCCTCTTTCGCCATCTCACTCATTCACTTCCTCATTCTCACATAATACAGTCATAAACTCATTTTCCCCTCTTGAAGTCCATTGTCAAGATCTGAAATCCTATGCTATGAAAGTATACAAAAAAAATAACAGTTAAAGATGCTCCAAATAGCCTAAAAAAATGTTAGGCTGGATCAATGGTTAAAAAAAGTGATATTCATCCTGCGTTTCTGGTTTTTTCAAAGCGGATTCAACGGAAAAGGTTTGTTCGAAGTTCAGTTAGTCGCTTATTTGCTGCTGCTGTGACGCTTGTTGAGTAGCTAAGCTCCATCGCCCAGTTTTAGACCCTTATTTGGTTTGGATTGGTTAATTTTCCTTGTAAATAGGTACACATCTCAAACTTGTATTTTCTGTCACGTTTGTAATGAAGTTCAGGCCATACTTCTAAGTTCACTGATTGTGATTAATTGAATATGCCTGTTTCTGGATTTAATTGAAGTATGAAGTATGTCGTTTATTTGAATAATCGGTAATCAAAAGTGGTCCTAAGCTATATGTTTCCCTACAAATCTGGAATGTTGGTTAATTATAAAGTAGTTGTTATTGTAGTATTCAGTTAAGTTTGTTATTGTTTAGCTTTTAAATACATTACAAAAATCAACAGGTGTGATATTAGTCATAATTCAATTTTTTTCTCGTTGCTCATATGTTATGTAAGTCTAATTCATTTGTGGAAATAATATTTGTCGCTATTCATTATTTAAGCCTTAACAGAAAAGGACGAAACATAGAAATCGAAAGGGAGGTTTATGAATGAGGGGGGAGGATATTATATTTGGATTCTTGATAATATAGTTTAAAGAAAAGATAAAGATGAATGATGAGGCCAAAATATTAGCAAGATAGGCTATTGCAGCAGCACACTATCACCTCAATATGTTGAGATCTCCTCGTTAAACTAACCAGTTGGTATAATGCTCACTTGAAATCAGACCTCTAATAGCACTATCCATGCTCATGATAAATGTGTAAGGCAAAGCGTTAATAGTTCAAGGTGATGTTTTCCTCGAATTTTTCTTGAGATTATTAGGTCTGTTTCTTTGTTTAAACTTGGGCTTGTTTGTGAGGGTATAGTCTATTGGGGCTTGGCATACCAGATACATTCTGATGAAAAATAGGTACTCAATCAAATTATATATGTGACACTAAATGAATTTTATATTATCTACCACAATTTAATCTCAAAAGTAGTGTAAGAATAATCATGAACATTCGTAGCTTGCTTTAGGCGCGACTTGGTCTAGTGTTGTGATTATGTATACGTTTGCGTAATATAATTGCAAATTTAATTCTAAAAGTAACTCGAGGGATGCGTTTGCGCAACTTAAATCAAACTTTTCTTAAAAAATAAATAAAGCGTATTAATTGTGGACACGTTCGCATGATATAATTTTTGACGCGTCAAAAGAAAAAAGTATACGTACGCGTAGCTCAATTCTTTAATTACGAATAAATCAAGTGATTAAAAGCGGTAAATTGATAAATGCTTGTAGGTCCTAAAAATCAGTAATTAAACAATTTAAGCCAAGTATAAATTGCTAAGCGACCGTGCTAGAACCACGGAACCCGGGAATGCCTAGCACTTTCTCTTGGGTTAACAGAATTGCTTACTTAGTATTTCTGGTTCGCTGACTTCGAATAGGAAAGTCAAAATTTTCTCGATTTAGAATTTAAAATAAACGGGTGACTTGGGACACCAATTAAAATATTCCAAGTGGCGACTCTAAGAATTAAAATAATCCTATTTCGAATAATGTCACTTAAATTGGAAAAACACCCATATATCCTCTGTCGAGGTGTAAAAAAGGAGGTGTGATAGCTCTGACGACTCTTCTGGGGATAAGAACCCAGAACTTCCGGTTCAGGGTTCAAGAATTCGAGCTTGTTAATGTGGTCTTTATTTGGCTTTATTGTTGCTATTACTGTATTTTATGGACTTAATGTGCTAATTGTCATTTACTTCTTTGATATTACTTGAACTGTATTTAAATGTCTTCTTACACCACCCATCCGAGTCTTCTGAAAATGGTGCACATGTTCGCGTGACCCACTTTTCTGTAGAAATTATACCAAATAAAATGGGGCTGGGCAAGCAACAAGGCCGGACAGACTTTCGTGCTCCCGATACATTGCCCCCTCCTCAACCCCAGTTGTCCGCTCGGGTAACCCAAGTCTAGACCACAAACCCTAGGTTTTAAACTTAGAATAACGCAACCTCAAGCCGGATCCCCAGTAAGAACGTTTATTTACATTACGTGCATTTGACTTTGGGGACTCAACACAGGGGTTGAGTCCGTTTAGGGCATGTGTACCCGAAAATAAAGACCATCCTGATGTATCCTACGTGCTATGTAAATATTTATTTATTTCGACTCGCATGTTGACCGTTAATAAAGAGAAAGAGAGCGAGGTAGGATAGAGAATTTACTCGGTTTCTAAAAATCTCGGTATTTTAAAATATCCCAAAACTGTGCCGAATTTTTTTTTTTAAAAAAAAAGAGAAAATGCATTTCAAAAAAGAGCGAGTCAAATATCATGTTTTTATGTCAAAACTGACTGAACTATGGGGGTCTGATTTTCACTGGATGTGAGATACGTAGGCAAATCTCATCGGTTCCGCCCCCAATTTTCAAAAATTCAAAAAAATATTTTTTTTCTTTCTAATGTCTTTCACACGGAAAAAGAAAAATCAATAAAAATCAAAATTCAGAATACGGGTTTCCTTTATTTTGAAGTATTTTTCTCAAAAGATAAAAAAAAAATTGAAAATTAAAAAAAAATATTTTCCTTGTTTAAAAGTCTTTCTTTCAGAAAAAATTGAAAGAAAAAAATTGAAGTCCAAAAATATTTTTGCTTTTCTTTAGAAGTACTTTGGTAAATAAATAAATACTCAGAAATACAAAGCATTTTCTTAAAAGCCGCTCTTTCAAAACTTAAGAGGCAACATCCAAAATCCAAAAATATTTTTTTTTCTTCCTTAGAAAAAGATAAAACAAATAAATTTTCTAACAAAAAATATTTCCTTTTTAATTTTGAAATTCCCAAAGTTCCAATCTAAAGAAAGAAATTTTTAGAAGTCTTTCTTTCAAAATAAAAGAAAAATCAAAATCAAAAAATCAAAAATCAAAAACATATTTTCTTTCTTCTTTTAAATCATTTCTTTCAAAACAAATTCCAAAAAAACAAGAAAGAAAGTTAGTTTATTTACTCTATTCCCAATCTTCTCGAACTAACGCAAGATCTGATTCACGCGGGGTCATGATACATAGGCAATCCCCATCGGATTCGATTATAGCTATAAAATAAATTGAGTGAAAAAATAAACTTGAAAACAAAAAGAGAAAGAAAAATTGAGTGAAAAAGAAAAGAAAGAGAGTGAAAAAAAGAGAGAAAAAAAAAGAGCGACAAAAAATAAAAAAAGTGACAAATAAAGAGAGAAAAAGAGAGTGCCAAAAAATAAAAGAGCGGAAAAAACAAAACAAAGATCAAGAGTGATTAAAGAGAGCAGAAATGAAGAAAAAGAGTGAAAAGGGCTAGTTAAGACTGGGATGAAATATGCAACCGTTCAAACACATGGTAGAAGCGTTTAACTATTAGGCGCATTGCATCCCAATGTGCGATTTCCTGTATGTTAAATGTTTCAAAACTAACAAGGTTGTTGGATATGCAAAGCAGCCAGGTTTTGGTAGTTGGTTTTGTTGGTCGTCTAGCCTCCCCTCCTTCACAAGATCCAAAGGCACATATGGCCTCCGCAAGCAATCTGCCAATCATTGGTCTTGAGGATAGCTCGACATCGGCTATTCTGCAACTAGAATCAGCAGCTGCTAAAGAAAATAAGATATTGCGTCTCCGCATATTGGAAATGTGGGACGTCTGGGCTAATGGTAGGGAACAACCAAGTGCAATCCCTGGGTTCCCTAAGTTGGTCCCCAGTTCAGGTAAGGTTACCCACGCCTCTGTGCCCAACTCGCGCATCCCATGCGGGCACCCTCCAATGCCATCCAATGATCCTGGCATGTCTTCTGTGGTTCGCTTCCAGGCACCGGCTTCAAGGGCACCGCCTCCAATGTTCATCTTTCAGGGTCCACAGCTTCAACCAGAAATAACATACGTGACCCCATACTCCTTCCCTCAACCTTCGCAATATGATCTCTCGGGGGAGCAAGAAAAGGTTTTTAAAAATCCTGAGAGGGGGAAATGGCTTGGAAGATGAAGAGCTTGGAATAAAGCCTGAAAAACATGCAAGGTTTGAATGGCCAAAAGAGTGTCTCATACTCTAACCTCTGTATGTTTCCTCATGTCCACTTTCCAGCTAGCTTCAAGATGCCAAAATTTCAAAAGTACAGCGGGCATGGAAACCCGGTCGCTCATCTGAAACGATATTGTAACCAGTTGAGGGGTGTTGGTGGAAAAGAGGAGCTGCTAATGGCTTATTTTGGGGAAAGCCTCACCGGAATCGCTTCTGAGTGGTATACGGATCAAGAAATTACCCATTAGCACGTGTGGGACGATTTGGCCCGAGATTTTGTCCGCTAGTTCCAATATAATGTGGACATCGATCCCGAGAGAAACTTGTGAGCACGTAATTTTGCCCTATAATAATTACTCCCACAAATTCAAAATAAAATAATTTTCCTTTGTTTGCAATTTTGTGAATTTTTGTGGCATTTTCTGTTATTGTGTGAATATTGTCTATGCATCTTTATTTTATTTAATTAATGAAGAATACAAAAATATACAAAGAATATGTTGCATTTAGGTGTTAATTTGGCATTCTGGAATTGATGAATAATTAGGAGTTTTATAAAATTTGAAAAATCATAAAAAATTATTTATTTTTGCACTTTTAATTTTAGTTTTGAATTATGGTGTTTCCTTTAATTTGGTCGTAATTAATTGTGTTAATTGTTATTTAGAGTTAGGAAATTTAACTTAACTAAGGATTGATTTAGGTTTGTTCTTATTTTAATTTATTTCAAAAAAAACAAAATTAATTGGAAAAAAAAGGAAGCAAGAGGAGGAATTCTGATTTGGGCTACATTTGATTTCCAAACCCCAGGCCCAAACATCACACCCCAAAATCCAACAGAAACCTACCCAATCCAGCATAAACCCATCTCAAGACCTAGTTCGCTCCAAGACAAGACCAAACGATGTCGTTTGGATAGGCTGTGATCAGGGTCTTCGATCTCATTTGATCGAACGGCCATAACCTTGCCCACAACCCGACCCCGACCCAATCCCTAAACCAATCCATCCTCATTAACCAAAATGACCCCATTTTCTTTAAGGATTTGATTAGAGCTGTTGGATTCCAATCATTCAACGACCCTAATTAAATCATTAATTTTGATATACCAAAAGCCCTTCAGATCCCTTACCCCAAACAAAACCCACAAACCCACCATCTCTCTAACCTTAGAGACGCCGTATCTCTCTTCTCCTTACACCGCCTCAATTCGCCCGTCGAAAATCGCCTCACGGTGGTTTTGATGGCCCAATCACCTTAATCTTAACACCATAAGACTGTCTCACCCTTCTCTTTCCAAATATCTGACCAGCTATCATCAAATAACCCTGGAGCTCTTCGAATATTGAGTCGAAGAGATGAATCCTAGCACCGCCCTAATATTTTTTGGTGACGGCGCCGCTTCCAAACACCTCTAAAATTACACCTGATGACCATCAAAACCTCCTCTTCCCAAATCCTTACTCCATTTCCCTCAAACATGGTCGGAACTCTTCGAATTTCTAATCTAGGGTTCGAGCCCTAAAAGCCCAAAGCCAAATTCAGACATGCAAGACTACTCCTTCAAAGTTTTCTTAAGTATTCAAGGCGTTTTAGTCACAAAATAATGCTGCTCATTTGTTCTTGGCAAAGAACAACCAAGAACAAATGATTGACATTATTTAGGGACCAAACTGGATCATTAGTCGCAAGTTCGAGCCTGTGCGGGTGAGTTCTCTTAGTTTTTATGTTCATTTTAGTATTTGCTTCACTTCTCCTTCTTTTTCTTCTCCGAATATCATGATTGGTCTATATTTTGACTGAAGTTGTGATTAGTTTCGAGCCTATTTCTTCCCTTTAAGATAGTTGGTTTATTCGTATTTATTTCCATTCATTTTTAGTTTTTCTTTTCAATTTTTTAAAAGAGGGGTTGTGCTCTGATTTTCTTTTATCCATTATGTTTGGTTTTAGAGTCGTTAATTAGCTTTTGTGTTTAAATATTAATGTTTGATTTGCCATAAGGTCACTAGGTTCATCGAAATCAGCATGTTAGTATCGTTTGAGTCCCTGTTAATTGGCTGGTATAATTGTTTCAAAGGTTCAAGTAGGCTTTTCATTGTTCGTTTCTTGTTAATATCAAATTCAGATTGTTAATATGAAAGGTTATTTCTGATTCTATTTCAATGCTGAGCCTTTAGGCTTCAGAAACTGATGCCCTTTGATTATGGTTTCCTAGCAATCCTATTTTTTTTAAAATTGTTCGTTTATTATGTAAATCTTTAGAACTTTCAGAGGTTCTAATTGAATAATTACGAACTTAAGGGGTAATACCAGGGTTATAAGGGCTTAATTTAGGAAGCCTAGCCTAAGGGAACCCCAATAATTAAATTATTAAACTTCTAATAGTGGTAGGGTTAGAAGTGCACTAATTGAGTTAAGTGGAAACAATTAAAAATGGAAAAAGGAATGGGTAGTGGTGAATGCACTAATTGGATCACTATTAAAGGGCTGAAAATCAGATAGAGAAGGATGGATATTTTAGGACTAATACACAGAAAGGAAAGAGCTGAAACACCCTGAAAAATACTGAAAAGATAGAGTTTGAAAGACAATAGTAAAAAGATGGAACACACAGAGAACACAGAAAAACACAGAGAAAACACTGAAAATTGTTTTGAATTTCTTCTTAGTTTTGAGTTTTAATTCCTTTTGACAAATCAGTATTCAAAGCTCGGTATAAAGAGTACATTTGAGGTTTTTGATTGCTAAAATGTGGTCAAGAATTTGAAGTTTGAGTTGTTTGATTTTCAACACTGTTCCATTGAGCTGATTCTGCTGTGGTTTTCCTCTCTGTTTGAGTCTGTTACTGCTGCTGCTTCTGCTTTGGTCCCAGCTCATTTTCTCATTTGTTTACTGTTTGTTACCAGGTATTTCCCCTCTCCTTGATATGTAAAATGGAAGAACATGGGATTATATGAATGAATGACAAGTTGTTTGGATAAAGGGACTTTACATTACTGAGAATAGAATCAGATTATGCAATTAGCTTAGTATTCTACTTATGTTAAATCCTCTTTGTTTAATTGTAAGTTTCTTTATAATGTTGAGTGAATTATGAGTTTTAGCCCCCTTGATATGAACAGATTCGAATCAGATAGTGTAGGAATGGATTGTTAAATATGGCAAAGAAAAATTCAATTCCCCTGCTTTGATTGTTTTGTGATTTTTGATGACGACCAACTCTATTCTAACCTCATTCTCCCTTGCTATCTATTTAAATATTGAGTGATGGTTATAAGGTCATGTTAACCGGAGGGTGAGATATTTTTAGGGTTAAAATTCCTCTTCCTAGGGAGCTGTTGAGGTTTATTTTGAGCATTTAAAAATCAGTAGTTTTGCAGAATGTGCAATCACGATAGGTTATTGGGCTCATTGGGCCAGGCTTGAAAGCAACCAGAAATTGGATTTTTGAGTTAAAAGCCCTTTCATTCGATGTTTGCTAATTCGTTAGTGGGTTTGAGATTTTATTTGAATAAGTAGAAGTTCCACAAATTTCACTTTAGGTAATTAATTAGATTCCCTAAAGGAATTGGAGGTAAGCCATATTAGGTGACACACATAGTTTGTGGCCTTTCGAAATTTAGTTTGAATTTTCTTTTAAAATTATAATGTAGGTGCGCCGTGCCCAATAAAAATGACAATCACATGGCGCTCATTTAATTCATTCTGATCCTTAGAATTCAGGGTGTGCCATTTATTTGAATTCCCATGGCCCTCGCAAAGCTGCGAACACACAGTTTCTTTAGGCGCGTCATTTTAATAATTTACCTTCCTAAACCCGGGTGCGTATTTATGTGACCCAAATCTAAATCTCAAAAATATTAGATAAAATATGTCGAGAGCCCCGGATGCAGTTATGTGACATGATTCAAGACATATTTTAAATGACGTTGTAATTCTCTTTAAAATGAATAAAAGCGGTTAAAGGTTTAAAATTGTACCATAGGCTACAGCATGTACTAAAATCTGATAATAGGCCATTTATAACAGTTGAGCGACTGTGCTAGAACCACGAAATTCGTAGATGCCTAACACATTCTCCCAGGATAACAGAATTCCTTACCCAGAATTCTGTGTTCGCGGATTATAATATAGATTCAATCTTTTCCTCAATTCGAGATTTGTACCGGTGACTTAGGACACCACAAATTATCCCATGTGGCAACTCTGAATCTAATAAATAATTCTATTTTGATTGTCCTTTAATTGGAAAAATTCCCTTATACTTACAGGGTGTAGGTAAAAAGGAGGTGTGACAAACCTCCTTTTCCAATTTGAAAAAGAAAACCGCGGAAAGCTTCCACGAGTATGCTGTCAAATAGCGTAAGAAAGCTGGCAGGGTAAAGCCTCCAATAGAGGAAATTGAAATGGTCACGGTCTTCCTGTGCCCAAGAGGCCGACTACTTCCAGAACATGATATCTACCGTGGGTAAGCCATTTGCTGAGGCTATTAAAATTGGGGAAATGGTTGAAAATGGTTTAAAAACAGGTCGAATCTTGAGTCATGCTGCTTTTAAGGTCATATCATAGTCTGCTTAGAATGGTTTATAGAGTTTGATAAACATAAATGAGAGTGAAGAGAGAGTCATGATGGTCTCAAGCTCGAGGGGCCCGCTGGTCATTCAGCCAATCATACGTGCCTCCTATCATCCCACCACACTATTATCCCCTTCAAGATGCTGCTTATGTCGTGGAATCACCTCCCTATGCGGTGATGAACGTGCAACCTTACCCGCGGCCACATTATTATACATAAAATCGAGCTCCACCTTCTAGAAATGCTCATCTTTACCAAGCTCAATACAATCCTCAACCAAATGCTCCCCAATACAATCCTCGCCTAAAAGAGCCTTTCAGAAAGAATCAATTCACCCATATTGGTGAATTGTATTCAAGCCTATTCCAAAACCTAATTAGGCTAGATCTATTGCAGCCAGTGGCCCCGAACCAGCCGAATCCCGAGTCTCCCTTACACCAAGCTGATGCTAGATGTGAATATCACTCTAGAGTAGTGGGACATAATACAGAGGACTGTTGGACCCTCAAAAGGGCAGTTGAAGATTTGATTGAAACTAAAAAAAAAATTTCGGGATGAAGAAGCTCCTGATGTGATGAATAATCTATTATCTGCCCACAACATCGGGCCAATAGTCGGAATGATTTTTGAAGCTGAGGAATTTGATCTGGCACTGAAGGCCATTGTAGCCATTGCCGAGACAGAAGGAAAGCCACAAAATGGCAACCAAGCATGAAAGTTCCCCATCAAACGGGAGTCTCAATAACCTATCTTCTTGTCCTTTCTGCGTCCGGACTATCTTAGGGTGTGATCCGGACGTTTTACCTTATTGTCTTACTTTCTTATGTAAACCTTTCTATTTTCAAATATTGATAAAGAAGAGGAAAAATCAAAATCAAATGAAATTAATATTTCATTGTCCATGGATGTCTCTCTTCTTAATCTTGTCATTTTTCTTGTTCTCTTATCCGTTCTGTTAAATGCAGATTTCAATAACATGACATGCTTGGGGACTTCATGCCCAGATCCCAAAACACTGTCAGACTTTGAAATAATGAATTAAGATTCGAAATGCAAAGAAGATAAGTTTGAGGAAATAAAACAAAGAGTTGGAACAACTGAAGGAAAATTGGTTCCAGAGTGGAAAGTTCCATATATTGCAACAAGAGTACTACCAAAGGGGTGCGTTGTACTTGGGACACATCGAAGAAAATGTCCCTAAAACATCTATCAATGCAAATGTAGTGAAAACGTACTATGTTGGACCCTCCGTATATTTCTAATATTCTTCCGTTGGGATGACGAATGTTTTCTTTTTCGCTACCCAAACACTATCAACCCTTTGCAAACCCTTTGAGTCGGCTCCCATTATTTGATTACCCTCTTTGGAACCTGAAAGTGTTATTGAAAAATGAAATGAAGAAAAAAAGAAGGAAAAGAAAAGTATTAAAAAGGGAAGAAAAGGCAAAGAAAATGAAAAAAAAAAGAAGAGAAAAGATGAAAAAAAAAGGAAAAAGGAAATGAAATGAAAAATGAAGAAGAAATAAAAAGAAAGAAAATTAAAAAAATAGAAAAAAAAATAAAATCAAAAACAAAGTTTTCCCGAACTACGTTCGACTTGATTCCGAAAGGATACGTAGGCAGTCTCTCTCTGGTGTTCAGTCACACCAAAATAAAAATTCAAATTCCCCCAAAAAGTGAAACTAGGGCAGAAGTTATAATGGTTCGGCAAAGATCCCGCTTGAAAGGTTCCAAGGTTGTAACTCAATCTAAATCCTTTTTACCCAAACCCTGTTCAAGTTCTTCTGATCAATCGGTGAGAATGTTCAAGGATCAGAGAATACAGATACTTGGATCTAAAACAACAAAATGAGAGAGTCTTATAGGTGAAAACCCACACGGGCACCGTGAGGCGACGGTAAGCAAAGAAATTGAAATGAGAGAGTCCTGTTAGTAAAAACTCGCAAAGAGCACTAGAAGGCAATGGTGAGAAGATAAACGAGAGAGTTCAGCTCGTGAAAACCCGCAAAGGGCGTCCCTGATCGAAAAGAGGATCCTCACAACCATCGGCATCGACAAAGTCCCGGCAAGGTTTCTCTAATTTTGAAGCAAAAATTGTGATGAATTTTATAGAGTCGGATGGTTTATATAGATCAAGCATCCAGTCCAAAAGGAATTTCATGTTCATTGAAGTCCGCATGTACTCAAAATAAGTCCTTCTTTACTTCCCCTGGAAGGAACACTTCTTTTTTTAAACTCATTCCCCATTTCATTGTTTTGTTTTCTTTGAATCCCTTTCGGTCTAACACTGTTCCAAAACAAAGGCAAAGAAAGGATGGCAAGACTAATTTACATGGTTCTCATTTGGCACGAGTTAATGTGCAGAAAGGCACCCAGCCTCGTCAGGGGCATCAAGTCGACCCCAACTAGCCATGGCGAGTGATGCTTCGAAATCAAAACTCTTGGAAGGAGAAAATCAAATTAAAGCGCCTATTAAGGTAATTGAAGTTGAAAAAGTTGAGTCCCACATGGCTAACCGCCTCGGCAACAGTTGAAGAAGCCAAGTTCCCCCAAATGGTGTGAAATTGAAGAAAGAAGCCAGAAAAAAAAGAACTACAAAGGTGAAATAAAGTTGTAAGAGGTTAAGTCCCACGTGACTAGCCGTTGTAGCAAGTTTGAGGAGTCAAAAGTTCCCCAACGTTCCAAAGAAAAGGAAAAAACGAAAAAAAAGAAAAAAAAGGAAAAAAAAAGCAAAAAAAGAAAAGGAAGTCAGAAAGGAAAGGCCTATGAGCGCAAAATAAAGTCGAAAAGGTTGAGTTCCACCAACCAACCTTCATGGTAAAATTTGAAAAAACCAGAAGTTCTTAGGGCCTGAAATGAAATTGGTCCCCAGGAAACAAGCAGTTGCAACTGAGATCTTCATCAAAGAAGCTGGGCCGAGATCAAGCGATTGAGA
>MU789384.1:0-21103 GCA_026770625.1 Nicotiana glauca
GTGTGTATATATATAGGGCTTATTGTAACATATGAATTACATCAATAATATATTTTCTCCCGTGCTTTCTCACACGTCTAATGCTCAAACAGATGTCCTTTCATACTTGAGTATGAGTCTGACCTATCTTAACAAATTGTTAATATAAAGTGAGAAAGAAGGTAAATACAATGTCAGACCAACATCTAATTATTGAAGCTGCTCTGAATAGTTTTCCTCGTTGGATTGAATTGCCCTACTGTCATAATAACACCTAGAGAACTATTCATTAATCGCGAGAAGAGAATGATATAACAACTCATTTCCTCTCCCTCCAAAAAGATAGCTGTGAAGAAAATTTGTTTCTTAAGTTGGCCATAACACCCGAAAACTTCTGGGGAGCAACTTGCTACATGCAACTTCACATGGTTTGGCACTTAGCAAATGCAACTTTCAGTAATGGCTCATAGGAAGCCCATGGTATTTTTAAAAAAAATCACTTTAGGAAGTCCATGGTTACTCACACTTCAAAATAGGTCAGGCATCCTAAACGTACAGATTGGCAAGCTAGGGTCACCCCTACTGACTCTAAGGGCTCTTGCCTCGGGGAATCAGGGGATAAACTGGGGGAATAGACATGGAGGTTTGCTATCACTTGGTTTGCTCATTTTTCAAAGATAGAGGGGGTGGGGAATTATGCTAAACCCAGACCCTTGCTCCCTGCAAACTTTGTTTGTATCACACAAATCATCAATCTGTCCGTCTATTTTTCTCTGACATTTAGTTGCTCGTTAAGTAAGTGATGAATGAGGGTGGAAAACATTAAATACAGGAGAGCAAGTGAACCTAATGTTGGGTGGAAATTCCCATGTGGCCACCAGTTTTCTCCCCTTTTTTAGGCAGGAAGGGAAGGTAAGAAGTAGTTAACCTTAAGATATTAAGATGAGCTCAATGAAATTAACTGATCAAAAATGAAAATATGCCAAAACTCACTTCCTGATGAGGGACAGTTATGAGCCTCCAACCAGCAGCAGTGATATATCTGCGTTTTAGCATTGTATGTCCCAAGGGGATTCCTGCAAGGAGGTACTAATGTCACCACCAATTTGAGAAAATGTTAACTTCTAATTTTTGGGAGACTTACGAATAATGATACTAACAGGTCTGCAGATGATAATAAATTAATAAGCACCTGAGTTCCTTGAGAAATGAGTAGGGCCGTCTATCTCAAGAGCAACTCTTCTGTCAACAACTACTGCGTCCAGAGTATAACCATCCACTGCATATTCTCTTACCCAATCTAGTCCAGTGCTGACAAGAAGACGAGCAACCTCCTTCTGAAATGAGGAAGTAACCTTCTGATTGAACCGTTTTGTCCTTCCAGCATTGCAAATTTTCTCCTCCAGTTCACCTTTAAGGCATAAGTCAAGATGCGGGTACTCTAGCTTGAGACATTGGTTCACAAGATGAACTTGGGAAGCAAACATAATGTCTTCTCTATACTGCTCGGATATTCGTTGCTCCTCAAAATAGCTGAGAGTATTCCATACACTAGCAAAGAAAACTCGATCCATCTGCCCAAGAACAGCATAAGACCATGATATATTACCAAGCTGATCCCTATTAAACATTAGCACGGGAGAGTTAATAGCTCCAGACTCAACATCTGCAATACCATCTGCTGTCCTTTCTTTACTATAAGGTAACTTACCTTCACTCAAGCTGCATTTGAATTGATTAACATCCCTAAAAACATTATCAAGAGAATCGAGCATGGGACCAGCTTGCTCATTGAGAGAAGCAAAAGCCCACAAGACTTGAGCAATCTCTTGAGGCTGAAAAATATGGATTATGCCTGAGGCCGTTCTTGCTAACCCCGAAAATAGTTCTGGAGCAGAATGCTGCATTGAAGCAAAAGCCCCAGCTACATTAGCAACATTTTGTGAATTGAACTCATCAACCTTAGTCAACGCCACTTCTGCCACTCTATCCATTTCTGTCAAATAGAGAAGCTCACCGCCAATCTTTGACAGCGCCCACGCAATATTTGAAACACCCTGTGGTGAGCACTCAGGCAAAGCAGTCATAGCAATGCCAACAAGCATACACATCTCTCTCTGGCGAGCAAATGCCAACCTTCTACTCCTAACCATTGAAACTTTCTCCATGTTCTTCGCTATTCTATGCAGCGCTGTAGCTATATTTAATGGAGAAAGAGGCGAAGGGCTAAGCCCTTTTGCAACAGCTGAGACCGTCTCAGCAGTAACTTCCAACACCTCCTCAGCCGTCATTGCTTCAACAATTGCTTTATTCAAGCTAATTTCTTTCTTACGGTCTGATGGTCCTGCAAACTCAGATAGTCTTTGGACAAACGTTTCCATGGTTTTAGCTTTCTGTTCCTCAAACATACCATCAGCAAACATACTAACTGTCCTCTTAAGGTGACTTGCATTGCCTAGAGGAATTTCAGCATCCAAATCAAGATCTTCATCATCAGAGTCTAACTCGGAGTCTTCATCAATTTCTTCAACCGGGTTTCGCTTATCAACCTTGGACTTTATTTTCTTCTTCTTCTTTTTGGTCTTTTTATTACCACCAACCATACTCTTTATAACAGGGGTCAATCCTCTAGCTTCAATAGACTTGAGAGCAACTTTTCTAGCATTCATACACCAGTCCATTGTTTCAGTATCCTTAAGCAATCTAGAATTTATCTTTTTTTTCTTCTTCTCAGGCAAAACATCTTCAGATGGGCCCATCTTTCCGAGGAACTTTGCTTCCCAGTCCACATTGGCCGGGTTTTCCTCATTTTTACTATCACTAGAACCATCAGCACTAACATCATCTTTTTCCTCTTCTTGTTTATTATCAATTAATATTTTATTCTCTAATGAATGGGGAGCTAAACAACAAGTCTTTTGGAATAGAATATGAAACTTGGAGGATAATTTAAATCCTGGATTACAAGTTAAAAATGAAGTCTTTGCAGGATCAAAGAGCAAGAAATTGTTCCTTGTGGTATGGGAAGGAGGTCTTTGGAAGCTAGGAAATGCGTTTACAGCAGCTGCTTCCATGATAATTGTTATGCTAATTACCACACC
The DNA here is from genome assembly GCA_026770625.1 of Nicotiana glauca. Lineage (NCBI taxonomy): Eukaryota > Viridiplantae > Streptophyta > Magnoliopsida > Solanales > Solanaceae > Nicotiana > Nicotiana glauca. Next base: position 3,081 of record MU789384.1, read on the forward strand.
ATCAATATTTCTTAAAGAAAAATTATCAAATAAAAGTTCAAAACCATCAAAAATAGTATGAACAAACAAAGCAAGAACCTTACTCAACCAAGAATTTGGGGCTGGGGTTTAGACTCCAGAGAGAGAGAGAGAGAGGGAGAGAGGAACCTACAGATTCATTTCAGGGGAGAGTTGGAAGGAGTGGTGGTGGTGCTTCAATTGTCATGGCGGAAGAAGATAATCCATTAATAGTGTCATTTGAAGTGGGCGAAGTGCACGAAATAGCCTTCTTATGACCTATTTAATGAATAGCCAAAATTTATCATTTTTTTAATGTTTAGCCGCCCAAAATCAACTTCGGTCTAGAGTAGAAAATCACGAATTTGGAGTTTCCAATTTTAAAGTTGTGAACCTGAGGTTTAAAGTTAGGATTTGATAGAGCCCAACTTCAAATTCTAAGGTATGAAAAAGAAGAAGCAACAACAACAAAGGAGGTTAAGTTTGAAGAATATGAAGATCGCCAAAATTGACTATATTTTAAATAATTCTTAAAAAGTAAACATATTTTAAATAGAGGTGTTAAAAATGGATACTTGTCAGAAAATGGCAGAAATAGGATAGAAATGTCTCAGGTAGCCACTCTAAAGGACTACTATTTAAAAATTAACCAGTATATTCTGAATTTCAATTTTTTAATTCAATTTTTTAGGACAAAAATATCATGAATCGTCCTGAATCCACGATTTTCTTTTCTAAAACCAGCGAAAATCTGTAACCCCTCCACCATTGACAACCATTAAAAAGTTTTGAAACTTTGAATTCGAATATGGGTTTTCAAAAGACATTGTTTGTTTGGATTGGATATTGTTGCAAAGAACTGAGAATTCTCTCTACGCCTCTCTCTATCTCTCAATCCCAAATTTCAGTAATATAAGAGGAAAGGAAAGGAGCGCAACAATTCTACCATTGACAACCATTAAAAAGTTTTGAAGCTTTGAATTCGAATTTGAATTTTCAAAAATTATTACTCCCTCCGTTTCAATTTATGTAAACCTATTTCATTTTTAGTCCGTGCCAAAAAGAATGACTTCTTTCCCTATTTGGAAATAATTTACCTTTATGAAATGATTTATAGCCACACAAAATATATGTGCTTCATTTTACACCACAAGTTCAAAAGTCTTCTCTCTTTTCTTAAACTCCATGCCCAGTTAAATGAGTTCACATAAATTAAAACGAAGGGAGTATTTGTTTGGATTGGGTGTTGTTGCAATCAATTGGAAATATGGTTTGGAGTTTATATCTCAATTTTGAGGGGTTTTGGTGAAGATTAGACTTGGTTTTGGCTGAATTTCAGATTGAAACTCGAAGAAGAAGAAGAAGAAGAAGAAGAAGAAGAAGAAGAAGAAGAAGAAGACATGTCATAAATTAAAACGAAGGGAGAATTTGTTTGGATTGGGTGTTGTTGCAATCAATTGGGAATATGGTTTGGAGTTTATATCTCAATTTTGAGGGTTTTGGTGAAGATTAGACTTGGTTTTGGCTGAATTTCAGATTGAAACTCGAAGAAGAAGAAGAAGAAGAAGAAGAAGAAGAAGAAGAAGAAGAAGAAGACATGTCATAAATTAAAACGAAGGGAGAATTTGTTTGGATTGGGTGTTGTTGCAATCAATTGGGAATATGGTTTGGAGTTTATATCTCAATTTTGAGGGTTTTGGTGAAGATTAGACTTGGTTTTGGCTGAATTTCAGATTGAAACTCGAAGAAGAAGAAGAAGAAGAAGAAGAAGAAGAAGAAGAAGAAGAAGAAGACATGTCATAAATTAAAACGAAGGGAGAATTTGTTTGGATTGGGTGTTGTTGCAATCAATTGGGAATATGGTTTGGAGTTTATATCTCAATTTTGAGGGATTTTGGTGAAGATTAGACTTGGTTTTGGCTGAATTTCAGATTGAAACTCGAAGAAGAAGGACAAGAAGACATGACATACATTATATTGCAGAAATTGTAGAAAAATTATAGAAAAATTGTATTCTGTTGTTTATTTATTTTTTTTTATTCATTTAACTATTGTATGAAAGTTGAACAACATTGTATAAAAATTATATTTAAGTGGTATTATATTGTAGTTGTATATAACTTAGTAGAAAACAGTCGCATGTTTGTATTGTTATATTTTATATCAAATTCTGGTTGTATATAAATGTCTTGTATTCCTCTATAACGGGAGATATTGGCATATTAAGTAACTTTAGTGTTCCAGACGAACATGCATGAAAATAAAGATAAATTCTGTTATGAACAGTTTGTAGAAATTTGTAGATAATTTGTAGAAATATTAATATTATGTATTTTCATATTAATTTTTCAAATGATATGTAGTTCTATTGTAGAATAAATGTAAAAATTTTGTAGATATTGTGAAAATCCATACTGATATATATTTACTCTCACATGCAGTTTATTTGTAGATAAAATGTAGATGAAGTGTAGGACATTGATATACAACCAGAATTTGATAGAAAATATAACAGCACAAGTGTTCTCATTGGTGATACTCAATTTCATATTGAAATCGCGAATTATACATAGCGGATATGATCCTAAGTTTTTGTTTTCCTCTTTCGTCTCCATGTATACACAACTACAATATAATACCACTTAAATACATGTTTTATACAATGTTGTTCAACTTTCATACAATAGTTAAATGAATAAAAGAAAAAAAAATAACAGTCTACAATTTTTCTATAATTTTCTACAATTTCTGCAATATAATGTATGTCAAGTCTTCTTCTTCATCGAGTTTCAATCTGATATTCAGCCAAAACCAAGTTTAATCTTCACCAAAACCTCTCAAAATTGAGATATAAACTCCAAATTGTTATGATAAATATCACATTATGGTGGATGTCTAATCTTCTTCCATGATCTTCATCTCAAATGGCTAATGACATATTTTGTATGTCCAATGACATATTCCATGGCATATTTTCTTCACTTTGTATGCCACAAAGGCCTTGTAATAGATAGGAAAATACACACAATTGAAGAAGAAAATGTCTTCCTTCTCTCTATCTCTATTTCTTGTTTAGGTTTTACAAAATTGCTTTTATTTCTTGTTCATGTTACTAAATTACTTTTATTTTATAACACGTTATCAGCACGAATCTCTAACCAATTGAGATTATTTGCGCCAATCGGGTTTTGTCTTCTTCCCAACAAAGATATACTTGATATTATCTTATGGAGTAAGAAAAATGAAATGTCTTTGCCGTTGAAAGGTGAGATTAATTTCAGATCAATTCCCAAGTGTGTGTGTGTATATATATGTGTGTGTGTGTATATATATGTGTGTGTGTGTGTATATATATGTGTGTGTGTGCGCAAAAATTGATAAAAGATATCATGACATACTTACTTGTGGTAATAATTATTACGTAAACTTTTCTACTAATCCTATAGTGAATTGATTAGATTACTAATTTATGGAGTGCTAAAATAGCTTACTATTTATGAGCATAAAAATTTTCTCTTGATTGGATAGTTGGACTCACCAAAATCTAATAATAAATTAAAGCGCATAACATGATTTATAAACTTGATTGATATTTTCTTGTGATTATTAACTACTAATCTGAAGTTGCTTTTGTAAGAGATATTGTTAGGTAAGTATTTTACTTTATTTTTCTCTTTTAAATTCTTGAAATTCTATAATTTGATTTTATATACAAGCAAAAGACAATAAAGTTTGATTATAACTCTAATGGACTTAGTAACAAATTATAACCACTAGAAGTGGTAAAAAATTTCTATGTCTTGCCATGATCAAAGTTATGTATGATCACGAGCACAAGAAGTGAAAACCCGTCTTATTGAATTTGCTCAATTCTCATTCCCTTAAGAGAATGTGATAGCAGTATGTGATAGTCTGAAAGAAGACAAAATTATTATCGTGAAGGTATCAATAGATGTGGACGTGGCAATAGACGAAATTATGATCGTCATCATTGGGATAATGAGAATAGTAAGAATTCTCAAAATAATCCATCACTCTGTGAAAGTAATATTTGTCATCGATTTGACATAATGATTATGGTCCATTTATGATGTGAATGTGACAACATCTGATTTATGAATACTTATTCATTCTTCAAAGAATATGAACGTGCTAGTGGTAGTGAATATACCACACTTACCTCTAGAAGGAGGTTTGAGATGATATAAGAAAATAATATCATTATTATGGCATGAATGATCATTGGTCATGTACTTATTGTATGCCAAAATATTTTCGCAATGTGATTATTAAAGGACAACAATAACGCAAGAAACATATCTTGCATTTAATTTTGGCCATGACCATAATGGCATAACTTTCTCCTTGAAGGAGATATTCACCATATGTATGTTGATGAATATGTGGTAGTACCAAATTAATTGAGAGCTCTAGAAGAGCCAGTTATTACTATTTTGGAGAAATACAATTGATTACCAATAAGGTATTGTGTTGTAGTAAGTCTCAAGGAAACTTATTTAGTTTCCAAAGTATACGCGAAAGCAATTGATTATATTGAGACCATAAATAAAGGAAAGATTTAATATCTTCTATTACTACAACTTGTAGTTGGGTAATATGTATGTGAAAGCTACCCGCTTTATTCTCCAGTATGTACTACACAAATAAATGAAATACCACAATGAAGTGGATGTTTATTGATATAAAACCCATATTGCACACATCATGGTGTAAATATGAAGTTTATCAATATTAATAATTTATTCAGTCGGCATAATTGATTTAGCCATATCAATTTAAGTATGATGTGCAAAAATAATGGAGAATTCACATGGGTAAATATTAAAAGAACTAGAAAGTTCTTTACGAATTATCTTATATTGCTTGTTCTTATTAATTAGTAAATCAACTAAAACTAGAATTGAATCCCATGAATGCTGGAAATATAAAAGGTGAATATGGGCTCATTCACCTGCCATGTATACCACATAAGATGCATCTATAAGATGGTTACACGTGCAATTACTATTAACCCGCAACATGGTATTTTGCGAGGTAACTTGCTCAATAATTTGATTTAAAGCATAATTTCCAAATTTTTTTTATTCAAGATAGTTCATCTTGATAAGTTGGTTTACATCATAGTTGGTTTAGAAAAATAATTTATTGAGTGCCTTCACTTAATAGCTAAATAATTATTTATGAAAATAAAATTTTGTATATCAGTTTGATATACGTTATATACGAAAGTATATTATTTTCTCCCCTCACTTGTGGTTCGGGGTCAGGAACCAAATAATTCAATCTTATTATTATTGTTGTGAGGTGTATATTTTGATTAACACCATAACGCACAAAGACGAATTTTCAAAATTGAGAAAACAAGTTAGTTTTTCTAACATGAGGGGGAGAAAAGATAAACAATTGAGAAAAAGTTATGTGTAATGAATTATCATATGTACACCTAGATCTATCTAGATCCTTGAATAAGATAATATGAACTTGAAGTTCATAAAAGATAATTCATATGCAATATATTGCAAAGCATGCCGTACGCATTTGCTTACCCAAAGAAAGTAACTATATTCTCATTGCAAATGCTCATATTAAGTCCTAGAAGGACAAAGTCTGTGGTACACTTAAAACGTATAGACAATTGGTTTCAAATAAACTTCTTTATAAAGAAGATGAGCAACTGATCAAAATGATCATAATAAAGGAGGCAAGTGATCTAGAAGATCACATGACATAACACTTCATAAAATCTCATGAGAGATTCAGGTACCTGAATATATGAATGAAGAAATCTTTGTGTTATGTCTTTATGAAAAATAAGGAGGTTGGAACCGATATAAAATGTTCGTCGACGAAATCTATGATAGATTTGTTTAATTAATTCATGTACAACACATGCAATATTTAAAGAGAAGAAATATTTCTCTCATTTAAGTATGTATAAGGCAGATGTTACTATAATTTCTGGAAGTAGTAATCTAATTCAAGGCTCTGGAAGAGCTACTATAACTCTGCCTAAGGGAACAATAATTATCATAGAGAATGTAATGTTATCCTCCAAGTCCAAGAGGAACTTGTTGGGTTTTAAAAATATCCGTCAAAATGGATATCATATTGAGACAATAGATGAGAATAATCTTGAATATCTCATCATTACCAATAATGTCTCTGGCCAAAAGAGGGTTATTAAGAAGTTTCCATCTTTATCTTGTGGCTTGTATTAGACAAGAATTAGCGAGATTGAGGCAGATTCTACCGTAAACCAAAAGGTTACTGATTCCAGTGCTTTTGTACTTTGGCATGATCGATTGGGACACCCTAGATCAATTATGATGAGATGAATTATAGAAAACTGAAATGAGCATTCATTAAAGAATTTAAAGATTCTTTTAAATAATGAATTTTCTTGCACTTCATGTTATTAAGGCAAATTAATTATTAGACTATCACCAACAAAGGTTGGAATTGGGTCCTCTGCATTTTTGGAACATATACAAGGGTACATTTGTAGACCTATTCACCCACCCAGTGGGTCGTTTTGGTATTTTATGGTCTTAATAGACGCATCTTCTAGATGGTCACAAATGTGCCTATTGTCATCTCGCAACCCCGCATTTGCAAAATTAATGGAACAAATAATTCGATTATGGGCGCAATTTCCCATTAATCCAATTAAATCTATTAGACTTAATAATGCTGCCGAGTTTTCATCCCAAATATTTAATGACTATTGCTTATCAATTGAGATAAAAGCGGAACATCATGTAGCTCATGTTCACACTCAAAATGGTCTTGCAGAGTCTTTAATTAAATGTCTGCAATTGATAGCAAGACCATTACTCATGAAAACAAGGATGTCCACTTCTATTTGGGGTCACACCATTTTGCATGCAACAATGCTAGTTCGTCTCAGACCGACAAATTATCATAAATATTCCATGTTGCAATTAGTTTTGGGTCATGAACCTAATATATCCCATTTAAGAATTTTTGGATGCGTAGTATACATGCCTGTAGCACCACCATATCACACCAAAATGGGTTCGCAAAGAAGGTTAGGAATATATGTTGGGTTTGAATCACCCTCCATTATTCGCTACCTCAAAACATTGACGGGGGATTTGTTTACTGCACGATTTGCAGACTATCAATTCGATGAGACACTTTTTCCAAAATTAGGGGGAGAAGTTGATGAAACCAACCGAAAAATTTTGTGAAAAAATCCATCATTATCTCATCTTGATACATGTGCCTCTATTTTTGAAAATGAGGTAAAAGATATAAGGCACGCCTTGTTGCACAAGGATTTTCACAAAGTTCTGGTATCGATTATGAAGAGACATATTCACCCGTTATGGATGCTATAGCGTTCCGTTATCTCATTAATTTTGCTGTCCATGAAAAGCTTGGCATGCATTTAATGGATGTGGTTACCGCACCTTTATGGCTCACTTGATAATGACATATACATGAAAATTCCCGAGGGATTTAAAATTTCTAACACACATAATTGAAAGTCCCGGGAAATATTTTCAATCAAATTGCAAATATCGTTGTATGGTCTAAAGCAATCAGGACGAATGTGGTATAATTGTCTTAGTGAGTATTTATTAAAGGAAGGCTATATAAATGATGCCATTTGATCATGTGTTTTTATAAAGAAAACAACATCGTAATTTATTGTACTTGCCGTATATGTTGACGACATACACCTTATTGGAACTCCTATAGAACTCCAAAAGGCGATTGATTACTTAAAGAAGGAATTCGAGATGAAAGATCTCGGAAAGACAAAATTATGTCTTGGTTTGCAAATTGAACATTTGGCAAACGGAACTTTTGTTCATCAATCTGCCTACATAGAAAAGGTATTGAAATGGTTTTACATGGATGGAGCACATCCATTAAGTACTCTGATGGTTGTTTGATCACTTGATATGAATAAGGATCCATTCTGACCTCAAGAAAAGAAGGAAGAGCTACTTGGTCCTGAAGTACCATATCTTAGTGCAATTGGTGCAAGTGATAATATGGCTGATTTTTCACAAAATCTCTACCGACGTCAACCTTCAAGAAGCTAGTACATAAGATCGTGATGTGAAGGATCAATGATGTGAATTGATGCTCTCATCAGGGGGAGTTAATACGTGTTGCACTTTTTTTCCTTTACAAGGTTTTGTCCCACTGGGTTTTCCTTGCAAGGTTTTTAACGAGGCAACCAAAAGGCGTATTTCTAAACATATGTACTCTTTTTCCTTCACTGGAATTTTTTCCCATTGGGTTTTATTTTAGTAAGGTTTTAACGAGACACATTATCTATGGACATCCAAGGGGGAGTGTTATGATAAATATCACATTATGGAGGATGTCTAATCTTCTTCCATGATCTTCATCTTAAATGGCTAATGACATATTCAATGACATATTTTGTATGTTCAATGACATATTCCATGACATATTTTCTTCACTTTGTATGCCTATATAAAGGCCTTGTAATAGATAAGAAAATATACACAATTGAAGAGAAAATATCTTCCTTCTCTCTCTCTCTATTTCTTGTTCATGTTTTACAAAATTGCTTTTATTTCTTGTTCATGTTACTAAATTGCTTTTATTTTATAACACAAATCATATTTCCAATTCTTTTCAACAACACGCAATCCAAACAAATAATAATTTTTGAAAACCTAAATTCGAATTCAAAGCTTCTCCATAGCTTTAAATCCAAGGCGGTCCAGCCAATCAACTCGCTGAATTTGCCCCCTCTCGTACTTATTGACCAGTTTTTCCAAACGCTCCACCTCCCCACGTTCTTCCTTGGGACCTAATGGAAGTCAACCTTGGTGAGCAAGTAGAAAGTTTTCCACAGCAAGTCTCTTGCGAACAATATGAAAAACAGAGTCGCGAAATTTGAAACGAAACAGATGATAATTATTAAGGTGAGTGATTTGCTTTGTAGAAGATCTAGAAGAATATTTAATTCCCCAATTTTAGCGTGTCTAAATAAGAAAGCCTACATCTACAATGATTCCTTATTTAATGAATTGTCTATATTTTGTAGAAATACTATTAGCATGGCGGGTAATATGCAAACCATGAACATATTTGGTAATATAATTTCATATATGGTATATGAACGAAAATTTCCATAAAAAATCTAGACATTCGTTCTCTATCCAAATAGTATTTGGGCCTAGTGAATGCTAATGAATTGGTTTGTAAGAGAAATTTTAAGGCAAAAATCTAATGTGTTCAAGAACCATTGCTGGCTAAGTTAAGTAAGAGCTGGTATAATTCTGTGCACTAATCCAATTTGGAAGAAATAACGTTGCTGTTATGGATAAAAAATGATCCAACAAGGAGATAAATCAACATCCGACTTGCCCCATGGTGCACTTGGAGCAAGTTATCAAGAGATCTTGGGATCGAGCTTGAGAATTAAAAAACCTCGTAATACGGCACAAATTCCAATTAATCGAGGCTTCAATGGGGTATAGGACACCATACGGAAAAAGAAAAAAAAAAGTTTGATCTTGGTGTTGAGATTTAGTAAAGAAAAAAAAAAAAACTAATAAGCTTTAATAGATTTATACATTCAGTCTTTTCTAGTCGTAGGTTTTCTCTCAAAATATCATTAGGTATAAATGAAAATCTTTTCTGTTGAGCAAATATTTTATATCTTAAAGGACTTAAATTTGAAAGTTGTTGAATATTCTACATAAATGGTTCAAATGTTTACTTTTAAGAACGTGATGATTGAATATTTTGGCAAAGTGTAATAGATTATTTGTGTTAACCATAATAGTAGAAGTGTTGTAGTGAATGATTTGAAATTCGAGATACATAGAAAAATATCCATATACATAGAGCTCGTGATGGTACCTTATTGTCCTTGTAATTCAATAGTATATGAGTGTGTTCTTGGGCGATCATAACATTATAAAAAAATCGATAACAAAACGGACAACAAAACTTTACGACAATAATCGCATCTCATATTGTGTGATATATTTATTTTACATTCAATAATCCATAGATTTAGTCTAAATTTTGGAAATAAAATCTTTAGAGTTACAACGTGCACAGTTATATAGCTTCCCAAATCAAATTAAGTGGAGTATGGTTGATAATTTGCATTTAACACTTAGTCATTAATTATAAAATTTAATATTTGTTGCTTGGTGGTGGTCATTGTTTCAACCTTTGAGAAGACCCCTATCTTGCGATTATTTCCTATGAAAGATTTTATTTATATTTTGGCAACATGTAATAGGTTATTTGTGTTAACCATAGTTGTGATGACTTAAATGGTCATCTTATGATTTAAAACTAAATTCTGTGTTTCGAGGTCTTTAAAACCTCATTTTATCCCTCATCGATTTGCCTGCATAGTCCGGGCGTATTTCCGGAAAGATTTTGTGTTGAAAGTTGATAAAAATAGGGAATTTTTATTAAAAACTTTATTTGAGTTGACTTCGGTCAATTTTTTTGTAAACGGACCCGGATTCGTATTTTGACACTCTCGATGAGTCCATATCGAAATATAGGACCTAGACGTATGCCCGAAATCGGATTCGGAGGTCCCTAGCCCGAGTTATGAATTTTTGTTAAAAATTGAAATCTGAAAAAAATTTATTGGGTTTTAAGAGAAGTAGTGATGTTTGATCTTGTTCGTATCGGGTCCGGAGCCCGATACAAGTTTAATATAATATTTAATATTTCTTTGTGAAATTTGATGAAAAACGGAATTGGTTTGTCGTGATTCGGATGTCTGGTTGAGAAATAAATATTTCAAAGTGTTCTTGAGAATTATTTGATTTGGTGCTTAATTCGTAGTTCTAGGTGTTATTTTGACGATTTTATCATGTGAGCAAGTTTGTATGATATTTCAAGACTTATGTGCATGTTTGGTTTGGAGTCCTGAGGGCTCGTGTGAGTTCCGGATAGGCTACAAAGTGAATGGAACTTAGGAATTCTTCCAGGTGTGCTACAGGTCTGCAGACTTCGCAATTGCGAGGTCTGGCTCGCAATTGCGAGCCTTGCAAATGCGAAGAACCCATCACATTTACGAGCAGTTGGGAAGAAGCGTGGACTTCGTATTTGCGAAGTATTGGTCGCATTTGCGATCATCTCATGCCGCATTTGCGAAGACAACAGGGCTGGGGAACACTTCACATTTGCGAAGCATTTCTCGCAATTGCGACATCTGCAGCAGCGACATCTGCAGCTGAGTTCAACCTAACTAAGACAGAATTTTTGCTCATTTCTCAAAATTTTCAAAACAAGAAACCCTCTAGGTGATTTTTCAAAGACCATTTCATCTCCCAAATCATAGGTAAGTAATTCTTAACTAGTTTCTTTCAATCTTTCACTTCATTTTACAAGATTTCAACCTAGAATCTAAGGTTTTTCATGGTAGAATTGGGAAGTTTTGGGTAGAAACTAGGAATTTGATAAATTTGGGATTTAGACCTCAAATTGAGGTCGGATTCCAAAACCAATTGTGGTGCCCCCTTTTTTCCCTCCTCGCATCGGGAGAATTGGGTTAGTGACATTTGGGGTATAAGACAACTCATTCCTTTTGGGAACTAGGTTTTGCATTTTTGAAGACTCGCCACCTAATGATTTATGGTGCATTAGGACACCTTCAAGGTATATTTCTAAGTTTGCTTGATAACCAGAGATAGGGTAAGGGCTTAAAATTATCCTAAGGGGAAGGTGTTAGGCACCCCTCAAGATCCACTAGTGTGGTTCCCGGCCAGACAGTTCTTTGTGAATTTGGTGCAATTAACATGTAAACAGTTAATGCTCAAGTAAGAGGATATTTTAATATACAAATGGCTGAAAGTAAACAAAGTTTGAAAGAGCAATTATTAGAAGACTGATTTTGAAAAGAAGTTGTACTACTTTAAAAGAAAAAAAAAAGGAAAAGAAAGGGAGGGGGTCCTAGGTTTATTTATAATATGGATCACATCAATGCAATACCCGGTAATCACTCATCAAAGTGGGGCTACACGTGGTATTAGCGTACCGGTCATCATATCTATATCTACCCTTCCCACCCCGTTAAGGTACTAAAGCACGGATGGGTCTCGATCACTATTGCATGCTATTACCCGTCCCATTCCTATCAGTCCCGGAGGCACTTAGGACTACTAATCCTAAAAGGGGGAGGGGGGGATATTAGGCTGACTTGAAGTTTAAAAGGTGAAAAATCTAAGGTGACATACAAAACATATAAGATTGCACATTAAAGGGGGAAGCACATAAACACTGAAGGCTCATATATACCTCCTCAAACAAAGTAATCATATAGCATGACTCAAAAAACAAGCAAGGTCTGACTATAAAAATACTTAAGGAAAGGAGATTATAATTGCTGGGGCATACCTGATCTATTACATGACTCAGCTAGGAAACACGAATCAGGCCTGCCTGCTGGTTGTAGCAATTACCAATTAACAAAGGCGAATTCAGTTTTATTGTTGTTATTACCTAAGGCTTGCCTAAGTGTTTAGGGGAGCTATTAGGAACATGGTATCTATTGCTGATTCTGAATGTGGAAAAGCAGTAACAACTTAAAACGAATGGTTTGAGATCCTATAGGTATGCTTGCTAAATTGTGTTAATAAGAGAAGATTAAATTACCTAAAAACTGGTTCAGAATAGACTGATTTTAAATTATACTAGTTTTAGATCCTGCAGACGAGGGTATCCGATGTTGCTGATTTTATTCCTATAGACATGATATCTAAGATTACTGATTTTAAAACCTTATAGACATGATATCTAGGATTACTGATTTTAAACCCTTATAGACATAATATCTAGTTGAAAATGGGAACATGAAGGATTTTTACGTAGGAATCCCTATATGCATGATTTCTATACATCATACTGATTTTAATATTACTAACATGATACCAGATTATAATCACTTGGATCTTAAGAACATGATATCTAAATGGTGACAAACGTGCATAACTTTTAGATAAATTCCTATAGGCATGTTATCTAGATGTGAAATTGAACATGAAGGATTTAAAGTAAGTCCTATAGACATGGTTACAGAGTTGAACATGCATGATCCTATAGACATGGTTTCTAAATGCAATTTGAACATGCAGTTGAACATGAATGATTTAAAGTAAGTCCTATAGACATGGTTACAGAGTTGAACATGCATGATCCTATAAACATGGTTTCTAAATGCAATTTGAACATGCAGAATTAAATGCAGTCCTATAGGCATGTTTTCTAAAATGCAATTTGAACATGCAGAATTAAAAGCAGTCCTATGGCATATTTTCTACCCTTGATCATGCATAATTACCCAGCCCCTTTTAACTAGCCATCCCCGAGTATTTATTACAAATTATTACAAACCAGAAATACTAAATTACATCAAAAATATATAAAAAGATACAACCAGAGGAAGCCTGATTCTTGGTTCCTCCCGGAGTTATGGAATAAACCGCCTTAAGATGCCATTGTTTCAATGCCTTTCTCAAACCTCGGTGTGTCAGAGTTCCATAAGGGTCTCAGAGGCCCCCGGGCAGTGCTTACACCCAGATTCATAGAACTAGATAGAGATGAGTGCAGTGTGGAATGACCAACCTTCATGTGTCCAAGTTCAGAGGGAGCTCTCGGGTCCCAAGGCAAGGCTCACACAAGAGGGGCAGAACTTATGTCTAAGAATATGGCGCAAGAGCAGGAATAGAGTTCTAAAATCGAGGGGAGAAAGGAGAGGGGTAAAGGGGTTGGGAATCCATTGTAAAAAACATATGTATTTAGGCAGGGATTAGTTTTGGGCATGCATAACAATAGAAGGTGCTGGCATGCTATAAACCAATCAGAACACACAACATCTAGAGAGGACATGGAGGTTATAATCCCAGGGAGATCAGGTTTGGGTCATGCACAACAATGTCAAATGTTATCATGCCCCTAACCAACCAAACACATTGGGCGATGGGGATTTAGGATTCATAAGCCATAACAAGTACTTAACAGAAGCATTAATTCATAACAGAAAGATTACAGCATGCTTAATAATGGAACTTGGTTAAATACAAACAAGAGACAAACAAGGATGAAAGAAACCATAAAGAAACATGTTGTTGTTGATGCTGAAAATTAGTTAGAACATACCAGTAAAGATACAAAATGCAGAGGAAAATAAGCAAGCTTCCCACAGTTTAGGCTTGGCTTTTAGCCGGCTAGGTAAGGCAACAATACAAGTAGCAATAGAGAAAAAAAGAGAGTTTCTAGTGGAGTGTGTGTCTGAACTCAAGTGTTTTATGCCTTGTGTTCGTGTGTTTGAAAGAAGAGAAGGTGAGTATTTATAGTTTTGAAAACATGTGAGAAATAAGGCAATAAATGAAGTTCAATGCAAATATAGAAGTAATCAACAATCAGAATCAATCAACCAAGTGATTCCCCTTTAATTGAGGAATCACTTGTTTAAAGGGGCTAACAGGTTTAAAAGAGGGAAAGAAAATCAATTTGTAAGCAGACTGATTATTATCATAAAAGAAGTAGTAAAACATTAAGTACAAAATTGAGTCCAAGTACAGAGATACACTTGTTTTGGGGAAAAGATTCAGCAAGGCAAAAATAAGAAAAGGGATCAATTACTTTAACATGTGAGTGATTTTAGAGTTCACAAAAGAGAAGTTTTAGAAATCAGTCCCAAAATTGAGAATCAATCAAAGAAGGAATTTTAACATATAAATAGAGTGCACAGACAATAGTCATGTAAGGCCAAACTATTGGCAAAGAAACATCATATAGTAGCATAAAGTTTAGCAAACATTCGAAGCATGCTAGTCTAGTAGGACAAGTCTCATTGAATCAATAGTAAAGAAAAACAAAGTATTGTGAGCACGTGATTTTTGCCCTAAGCAAATTATTCCTAAAATCCAAACAAAATGATTTTTCTTTTTCTTTTTTTTATAATTTTTGTTGATATTTTTGCATTTCTGTGTTAATTAGTTGCATAATAATTCATATTAAAAATACAAAAAAATATGCATATGCATTAGGATTTTTAATTTCACAATTTTAGTATTAATTTATTTTAGAACAATTTAAGGAAAATAAAAAAATAGCGTTTTATTGTTTTAATTGGAAATTGCTATAAAATAGTTATTAAATAAATTTTAGAATTTAATTAGTTTTAGTTTAATTTCACAAATTAATAAAATCAAAAAAAATATATATAAAACTGGAAAAGAAAAATAAAAATACAAAATACAAAAATGAAAATGCAATACAAAAAATAATGTGAAGGAAATATAAGAAAAAGTAAATAAAAAAAAAGAGAGAAAAAAATGGACTGTTAAAACTTGGGCCAATTACCCCAAGCCCAAATCACCCCTACCCGGTCTGCCCCCCCATGTAACCAAACGACCCCGTTTTGGGAAGGATAGATCTGAGCCATTGAAACATGTTGATCTAACGGTTGTTAGGCCTACCCATAGTAAATGAAACGACGTCGTTTAAGAAGATTTAATCCTAGCCCTTGATTGCCCTGATCCAACGGTCCTGGCCTCACCTCTTTTATAAATAAGACGACACCGTTAGATGCCAGCTAATCTGAGCCGTTCAATTTGTTTAATCCCACAGCTGTAGTTAATTAATGCCCTTTTAATATACCAAAACAAACTAAACCCTAAATCATTTTTACTCTTTCTCATCTTCTTCCTTAGTTCAGCCGCCATGGTTTCCCCTGTCACCCGCCGGAACCCTACCGGCGGGAAACACTACCCACGCCAACCGCCCCTAAAAATACACCACAGGACCACCAAGAGCCCCTGATTCCACCCCTCTACTTCTTTTCCTTAAAATAACCCTTCATCGTCTCGAATATTCAAAATCGTTTCGCCGGAACCCTAACTCCGGCGAACACTACCTTACTCAACCTAGCCCAAAATCACACCGTAGTTTCTTTTTGATACCCTCTACCCGATTCTGAAAGCCTTGAGCCTCAAATCTAATTGGAACGACTCGAATATAGTTTTGAAATTCTCCGGTGAGCCAAAGTTCAAGAAAATTGCCGCCAAACCTCTTCTGTTCTGTCAAGAATTTTTATATCAAGTAGACTTTTAAAAAGGCTAAGTTCCTTTTCTTTTTCTTTATTTCTGTTTTTCTTATTTTTTACATGCGTTTGTTCTTTTTGGTTTTATTATGATTTTTATTAATTTCTGTTTATGTTGTTTAGTTTTATTAGGGTTTACTGAGTTTTTGCTTTAAAGAAAATATTTTTTAGTTTAAAATCAAAATCGATACTGTTAAGCTTCTGTTTGATTAGTTTTGATAAATAAATAATTAGATATTAAGGATAAATAACAGTGTGATTCTAAAATTGTTCATATTAGTCATGTTTTGACAATTAAGGATTAATTTTGATAATTAGAATTTCTGATTAGTAGTTGATTAGACTCTGTTAATGTCTGAATAATTGTGATAATGAGGATCATTAATTGATAGTTTAATCCGGCATTTCAGGGGCAAAAGGGTAAAAGGCAGTAGGGTACTTAGTAAAATCAATTAAGTTTCAAGGGTAGTTTGGGTATATAAAAAGGGTTATTAGTAATTAACAAAAGGAAGGGGGTATTTTGGGTATAGAGTAAGGGTAATTGAGTAGATTTTGAATTGAAGTGATGGCAAATAGGGAATTATACTAGGTTAGAAGGTTCTAGATGGGGGTAGTAATATAATTCCTAATAAATAGGGTAGTCAAATGAATAACAAGTTAAAAAATAAGGGAAGAATTGAAATAAAAAAGGGACCAAAGTATAATTAATAAAATTCGAACTTCCCTCCAAATCTAACTCTATAAATAGGCATTAATATGCCTTATTTCAGGAGTTTTTTTAAAAAATCTAAAAATTTCCTCCAAAGTAATATACCATTCTTAGATCCAATTTTCGAAAAATCAGAACCTCAAAAGCTCAAAAACATTACAAGTTAGCAAAAAATCCAAAAATCCACTGTTTCATTGATTTTCAGTTCAATTTGAAGGTTGTTTATTGACTTTCTCTGGTTCTGGTAATCAAAATGCTGTGAAATTACATTGCATTGATCGAGAGTGTGTGACGACCCAGCCCGTCGTCACGAGAGTTACCGCCCCGTTTCCCCCTTATTGTGTTGTTTCATGTTCTATATCAGTATTAGAGTCTATCGGGTGAATTTGGATTGATTCTGGTGGAAAATAAGGCATATAGCCTCTTAAAAGGGAGTTTGTTTCAGAAAAGTCAACCGGAAGTTGACTATGTGGTTAGAGGGATCGGATGTGAGTTCCTGTGGTTCGATTAGCTTCGGGAGGTGATTTGTGACTTAGGAGAGCGATCGGAATTGAATTTGGAGGTCCGGTGTAGAAATATGCTTGAATTGGCGATGTTGGAATTTTGGCTGAATCCGGTTGATAGGTGAGGTTTTGATCCAGGAGTCGGAATGGAATTCTGACCGTTGCAGTAGCTTTGTTAGGTGATTTTGGATATGTCTGCAAATTTTTAGGTCATTCGGACATCGTTTGGTCGGATTTTTGATTAGATGTGAGATTCGGAAGTTTTAAGGAAAATTAGGCTTGAATCCGTGGTAAATTGGTGATTTTTGTGTTAAAGTATGTGTTTTTATGATTGGAACAAGTTCGTATCGTGTTTTAGAGTGGGTTTGTATTTTTTGTTGAGGTCCCGGGGGCCTGGGATAATTTCGGATGGTTAAACAGAAGGAAATTGGAAAAAAAAATTGCAGGTCTGATATTAAGCTTCTGGTATTTCCGCATCTGCAGAAATAGGACCGCAGGAGCGGTTCCGCAGATGCGGTTGGCTAGCTGTAAAAGCGGTCCAAGAGGGGCAAGGGGAATTCCGCAGAAGTGCATTTTTAACCGCGTAGGCGGGGACGCAGAAGCGGACGTATGACCGCAGAAGCGGTCTGGGGAGGCCGCATATGCGGAATTTTTGATCGCAGAAGCGATCCCCGAGATTTTTAAGTGGGACCGCAGAAGC